>PVJI01003323.1:0-126140 GCA_004026765.1 Micronycteris hirsuta
CTCCCATTAGTCAGACCCCTGACAGCTCGGAGCGCCGGCCTGGCACGGGCTCGCGCGCCGGCGCGGAAAGGTCAGGCCCCAAGAGAGGGAGCCAGCCGGGGCCGCCGGGGCCGGCTGTCACAGCGAGCCGCCGAGCTGCCTTCCCACGGCGGAAGGTCTCAGTGGTTTTGCTTTAACCCGCCAGCCTGAGGTCTCTCTTTGCTTTTGCTGGCCGCGTTGGGACATTCCCATCCACCCTCTCTCGTATTCGGAGGCCACCAGGGGTGCCCCCAAAGTGCCCAGGTGCCCCCCCACACACCTGCCCAACATACATGGCTCCTGCCCCGGGGTGGCTGACCGTGCACTTGGACAGGAGGACACTAGGGTAGGGGGCAGGGCACCTGCCAGAGTGACCTTGAACACATGGGATGGGAGAAGCAGTTGCCCTAAGGCTGTTTCCTGATCACGGTGAGGTTGATGGTACAAGATCCCCTTATAAAGAGAGAGAACTGTGAGTACATGCAGATTACTGAAAACGTACCGGAAAAAAATATACTCAGAAGAGTTTCGGACACGAATCCTGCGCGGTGCTGGTCCCGCCTTCCTGAGCATGGCTCTGCCCCCCTCCCCTCCCCCCCACCCCTGCCCTGCCCTCACTGCACCCAGATCCACAGCCGGGAGCAGGGCTGGCAGCTTCCGGGAGAACAGGGGGCCACCCCTAAAGACGGGAGAGGGCCCTGGCTGGGACACCTTTCTCCCCACATCTGGCTCTGAGTGGGGCTGGGGGGTCAGGGACCCGCTACGGAGTCTGGGTGCCTCTGTGCCCAGGGACACCACAGGGCCACTCCACGCCCTCCCTGTCCTCTCAGGCCGATCCAGCATCCTGCTCCAGTAACAAGAGTCACACCCTAGAATGACCAGAGCGGCACGCACGCAGCACCTCACAGTTTGCAGCGCCTCCCCCGCCCCCCCCCCGTCATCTCACGGGCTTCCGGAAGGGGACAGGACAGAGCTCACCGTCCACGTACATGCAGGCAGACGAGACACCAAACTGTTAAGGGAACTGCCAAGGTCACAGAGCTGGCACTTGGATTTGAGTCGCTGTGCTGGGGAGCCACCAGCTGCCTCTCCCCTGGTGCAGCACCCGAGGGGACAGGGGCTTTGGAAGATGAATAATGGCGGCCTGAGATTGCCGGAGCCGCAGCTGACGGGAGGGCCAGGTGTCCTCCCCCTCGGGGCCTCTTCCCCCCCCACCCCCGCTGAGCACCCACCCAAACGGAAACTGCTTGGGGAGCTGGAGGGGTGAACAGGTGCCCAGGTCAGCGCCTGGTGGCCTGGGTGACTGACTGCTGAGCCCAGGGCCGCCCCTCAGGGCCGACATGTGGCCACAGGGCGGCTCCCCAAGCAGAGCCCAGAGGCCAGCGGGGGGGCCCTGAGCTGAGGAGGGCCTCCTCATCCTCGCTAGGAATCGTCCCTCAGTGGCAGTGCCCTTGAGGCCATGCACAGAAAGCACCCAGCAGTTTGACCTTTAATGTCATTTGCTCTGGCAGGACCCCCAGAGTCCCACGGTCCCCACACCGCGCACTCACACTCCTCTGACCCATCACAACACCCGCGCCTCACTGATGCGGACAGGCGAGCACCGGGGACACACCCATGGCTCTGCCCTAGCCCCCGGGTGGTCGCCACGCTGCCCCGTGACCGCGAAGTTCAGGTTCTCTCGTGTCTCATCACCGCCACTTCCTGCGGTCTGCTCCACGTGCACACAACAGACACAGTGCCCCTCGGTCCCATGTGACAACCACGGGACCTCAGCGGCTGGATGAGAAAGAATCTCCCGAGTCACCTACTCGGGTCCTGTGGCGGAGCCTGGGCGTCTCCCCAAGCAGTGCCAAGGAGGAAGCCCAGCCAGTGTTGGTGGTAGCCGGGACCACGAGGCTCCTGGTCCTGAGGCAGATGGGACGCGAGCTAACCTGTCCCCTCCCAGCTGGGCTACGCCAGGCAGTGCGTGTACAGACGGGCAGGACACAGGGTCACACAGGCATCCCAGCTCAGCCACTCACTAGACGTGTGGCCTCGGGCCAACGTTCTGATCTCCCTGAGCCTCAGTTTCCCCATAGGTAACATGAGCAGCATGACAGCTCTCGGTGGCGGGGTGTCGGCCGAGCTGGAGCACCATGCACCCGAGGGGGGTGCAGGCCCCCATCGCTTCACCCTGGCGCCGGCCTCCCTCCTGACGCGGAATACGCAGCGCTTGCAGACCTGGCCCTGCACAGTTCTGGCCTCGCCGCCACGGGCAAGGTCACGGGCACACCGCGGCCTGCACGGCCCCGCCCCCGCTCCTGCAGCCGCCCAGCACCGGGCAGCGGGTCTCAGCACCCCAGGCTCCCCAAGCCCACATTGTTTCCCCCGGACCCCCCGCCCCCCACCCGCGCCCCTCCCCCAGCCCCTCTGACCTGGAGCTCTGCCTCATCCTTGGGGAGCTCAGCGTCCTGGTAAGACCTGCTAATCTCTGCTGTGCCGCCAGCCGAGATGGGGACGATTAGAGCCGCAGGGCCAGGCCGGAGCCCTGCCAAGGACGCTGGGGACTCTCCTTGGGGACGGGATGCTGTGTCTGCATCTGACGCTCTGGACCGGGGGTCCCCAGCATTTCTGTCGAGGAGCAGCTCTGGCCACTTCCTGATCAGGAGCCCCCAGAGAGGGGGACGCGGTGGGAGTAGGGCCGCAGGGCAGAGGGGAACGGTGCTCTGGACACCCAGCTCCCTGGACAGACGGTCAAGCTGGGCCTCCAGGGCAAAATGCCAGAGGGAGGCATATCGGTGACCCGTGAGGGACAGGCTCAGAACCACGCACGGGCAGGCAGATGGGAATGAGGGAAGGTCAGCTTTGGGGGCACCCAGGACAGGACCCCCAAAGCTAAAGCCTCACGTCCCCAAGCCCTGGGTCCGGGCCCTGAGTCAGTGACGCAGGTAGAACAAGCCTAGCACAAGCTTTCTACGTCACATCTCCCTGGGGACCGGAGAGCGAGGCCTCGGTGTTTGCTCAGCGCCCCTGCTGGTGCACAGAAGACCAAGGGGACAGAAGACATGACAGGCTGTGCCAAGGGGTGGGGGACTGGGGGGGTGTTAACGCGGCACAGCAAGTGATGCTGTGCTGGTGCTGAGCCATGGCCAGAGTGTCCAGTGTTGACGAGTTCTGTGGGGTCGGCCTCGCGCTCCCCGTGAGAAGCTGCGGTTGGAGAGGGACGCGATCTGGGGAGGAGGCAAAGCTACTTGCGGTCGGAAGACTGGTTCCGACGTCTCTGGAACCTGAGCTGCGGTCCCGGCGCCACCCATGCACGGAGAACAGAATGGAAGGCCTGCGTTCTAGGGCACGAGGCAGCTGGGAGTCCGCGAGCAGCTCGCTTGTTGCCAACGGTGATGTGTCGACGGACGGTGCCACGTTAGCCAAGGGACCGGGTCAGTCAGGGGTGGCCTGTCCGCGACGCGGCTGAGACCGGGAGGAGGCGCAGGAATGCGGCGCTGCACGAGGGGGGCATCACAGACGGTGTGGCCCGTGGGCCAGTTCCGGGCTCGGGGGGAGGCTGGTTCCATTGGAGAAAGGCTGACCCGGCTTCGGAACAGAAAGTCCGAGAGTGGGAGACATCTTCAGAGTTTATCCAATGGCACCAAAGTCATTCAAGGATTTGAGCAAAAAAGTGGTAGCGTTTCTATTTCTAAAATGCCACGCTGGCTGCTGTGTGCGGACGTATCTGGAGGTGGTACCTTTGGTCAGAAACCTCTGCTGGGGCCGGTGACGGTGAGGGGGACGTGTCCTGAGATGGGGGTGGCGGCCGCAGAGAGACGGGACTGGCAGGACTTGCGGACGGATCGGAGATGTGGGGAACATCCAGGCTGACGCCCAAACGGGATCTGGGGTGGGCGCTGCGGTGGAAGTCGAGTTCAGGTTTTGAGAGGCGAAGCCCGGGATGTCGCCCAGACAGGCAGGAGCACATGTGGGACAGACACACACAGCCCCCGAACAGGCTGCCCCGAGTGCACGGGCTTTCCCGGGGAGAGCGTAGAATGGCGAGCGTCCTGATGGTGTACTGAGTTTGCAGGGAAGACAAGGACAGAGCGTGGGAGCTAAGAGGAGCCAGGGATCAGGGGTGGACAGAGCTACCCGCTGCGTGGGCTGTTGCTGAAAAGGGGAGCATGTCTCCTGGACGTGGCAGAGGGGACATCGCCGATGAACTGAGTCGGAGCCGTTCTGGGACCAATGGAAACCGGCTTGGATCCAACTGAACAGGCTACAGAGGGGCTGGGAGAGCCAGACCCTCCGTGAGGATGGCTGAGGGGGGGTGGAGAGGCGGGCAGGAGCTGACGGGGGTGAGGGAGCTAGGCCCTCCTGCAGGCGGGGGCTCAGAGGAGGGCCTTCAGCCATGGCCAGCTCCCCCTGACCTCCGCTTCACCTCCTCCACCCTTGACACATGACCCATTTCTGGTTCCAACCTCGCTCAGGAAAACCTCCTGGGCGTGAGACTCCAGCTTCCAAACATCCCTTTGTGAAGGTCGCATGTCCCATCGAAAAGCCCCGGTGTGCCCGAGGTCTGAAGGAGACATGGGGACCCTCTTGGTTCTGCACCTGGTCTTTTCCAGATCATAGGTCCCAGGCCCTCCAGCACAGCCTGGCCACCTCCTGCCCCTCATCTCCCACCGTTCCCCACTCCGAAGCTCCGCGCAGCCTCCCCCCTCCGCCCCAACTGTTCTCTACCTCCATGCTGTTCCCCCAGACCCAGCCCTCCTCCTTGCCCAGCTGAATCCTGTCAGCTCCTTGAGCCCAGCGCCAGCCCTTGCACCTCTAGAAAACCCTGCCCAGCCCCCCGTCTCTCTCCAGCATCCTCCCCTCTGGCCACTCCCCCTGGTTTGGGAGCCTGGCTTTCTCTGCAGGGCCCACACCCGCCCTCCAAGGACCAGGGAAGCTGCCCACTTATTCTGGTCTTCTCTCTGCCGGGCCCTGTGCAGTGGAGGCCCTTGGTGAATGCAAGTTTACTGGCAGGGGACTGAGAAAAGCGGCAAGTGGCCCTTCGTCCCTGAGGGACGTGGCCCGCAGCAGCGTCAGCAGGGCCCCCTGCGGCAGCAGGTCCACCGGGCTGGTCCTCACCACCCTGGCCTCTGCAGGGTCCCTGTGGGAAGCTCTGACCATCAGCCATTGCAGAAGCCTGCCCTTCTTGGAATTGTTCAAAATTTAAACCATGGAAGTTCACGTTTTCTCGTAAGCGCGCAGTGGAGTTTTAGTGCCATTTGGGCCGTGGATTTCCTCGGCACCGTCCCAACAAAGGTGCTGAAAAGGCAGCTTCCTCACTGGGCTCCTGTCACGCTTCACATGATAAACACGCTGACTGCACGCGAGGGAAACTCGGGGTATGGCGCTTCTCCCACTCAGGGTGCTGGCCAAAGGGGGCCGGCTGCGGCGACATTGGTGTCAGAAGACTCCCCGCGAGAACGTGCGTGCTGGCCAAGCTTTCGGGGCGTCCACGTGCTATGGAAATTGGTTCCATCAACTCTGAGCCCCAGGGGGCCTTAAACAGAGCGCCACGACCCCAGCCGCAGAGACACAGGCGGGATCTGGACGCAGACCCACAGTTACACGCTTTATGGCTTCTGGGGGGGGGGCCATGCCAGCTCCCCCCGCATCAACAGCTTGAGAGACTGAGAGGAACAGTTTAAAGGCAGAAGTTTCCCCCAACCCCCGAGGTGAGGACTCAGCAAGGAAGGGCCAGGGCACCCTGTCCCTCAGAGTCCCTCAGAGCCTCCCCGGGGGGCACTGCCCCTGCCCCTGAAAGGGGGTCCCAGGTGGCCACACTCCAGGAAGTTCCACTCCCCGGTGTTCCTTCCTCACCTCGCTCCTCCTGAGGTCGCATGTATCTTTTTTCGACAGAAACAATTCTTCCATGTATTTGCTTTTGATTTGCTTACTTACAAGAGAGTAAGGCACCGACACTACTCTACTGGAGCCCTAGGCTATAATCACTGTCCCCAACCCCCACCAAGGTCACACTGCCATCAGGGCCACCAGGCTAGGGAGACTGAGGGAGGGCATCCTTGCCCCATCTGGCCCTTTGTCTGACTCGGCTGGAAATAACAGGTTTCAAGAAAAAACCCCAAACCAGCTCTGAGAGACACGTGTGTTCCCACATAACCATTCTTGTGAGGGTGTGTCTGTTTTTAAGTGACGTGATTCACCCAAAATAATGCCCCCCGTGTCTCGCTTGCCGCTGTTCTCGGGAAGGGCAGGGACACAGTGCGTGGAGACCCCGCGGATGGATGGGAGACTCTCACCCGGGCAGCAGGAGGGGGCTTTTCCCTGCACTGAGCCTTCTGCTTGAAAAGTGCGAACTCCTCCAGGGAGGACAAAGCGACCTGCCAACATTCCTTTTAGCGCCTCGGCCGCGGCTCCCGGTTCCCAGGGCGCACTAACCGCCCGCAGCCTGCCGCAGCTGCCTGGTGGTGTGACCCACATCCTCACACGCGGACGGGCCTCCGGAGCGCTAGACTTTTAGGTTAATGAAGGCAGGGGACGCTGGCTTTCCAGAGAAGGGCTTCCCTCGAGACTCGGGGTTAATTAGGGTGCCCCGGACCCCCACCGGAGCGGCAGGCAGAGCGCAGGCCCCAACCCTTCCAAACGCTGCAGCTGCCATCTGCTCAGAGTCTACTTCTGAAAGGAAGCTGGCGCGGAAATACGAACGTTTAGTAAATAAGAGAGTCCTCGACGCCGCGGCCCAAGCCCGGCAGGCGGTGCCGTGCCGGGCGGGCTGTCGGCCCCTGGCGGCGGCGGAGGAACCGCTCCAGGCTGGGTCTCCACCGCGGCCGCAGCGCCGGGCGCGCACGGAGCGGCGCTGCCGAAAGGAGTTGGAGATCCGGCGGTGGGCTCCCGGGTATCGCTCCCAGAGCCAGAGCCGCAATTAGCAAAGTTCTGGAGTAAGTAAAGACCCTGGAGTGCACCGCGCGCAGCGTCGGCCCGAGCCTCTCGCGCAGGCCGCCAGCCCTGCTCAGCCGGACTAGCTGGTGCCTCCGCTCCCGCTGCCCAGAACTGGTCCAAAGGGCGCCCGGCCAGACGGGCCTGCGGTTCTGGATGGAAACGCCTCCAGGCTTCTTGGCCTGGGGGACCAGGGCTCGAATTCAACAGTCGAAGGAACGTGGGTATAAACACCCCTTCCCGCTCGCTCGGACGCCGGGACCTGCTTTGCCAAGCTCGCTCGGGTTTCTCCAAAGGACGCGCGGCACAGCCCATGCGCCCCCGCACTCCATTCCACCTCTCTCTCTACAGGTTCCCCCAAACTCTTCCCAGAAAGCCCCCCAAAGCACAGACGATGCCCTGAAACTCCCGGGGCACTGCCCCCATCCCCCGCCTGAGTCTCTGCAAGCCTCCTTGTCGCGTTCTCTCCGCCCCGCACCGTCTCCTCGCGTTCGCGGGGAGTCAGACGCAAACCAGAGAAAATGCTTCGCGAGGAGCCTCCCTACACCCGCCCTGTCACTGAAACAAAAGCGCAGGGAGGAGGGAGGTGGAAGAGGAGGCGGGAGGAAGGTTTAGAGAGGATGGGGGAGCGGAGAGGAGCAGCTGGGGAGGAGGTCGGGGTGGGAGCAGCGACGGGGCTGGAGGGAGACCCGCTCCGGCCCCGCGCGGCCGGTTGCTTACATGCCCAGGTCGCTGTAGGTGTTGAAGAACTCCATCTGGTTGCACGCCTGGATCCAGCCCACCACCCAGGTCTCGTGGCGGGGAATGGGGGGCATGACCACGCGGGCCGAGGCTTTGAAGTAGGGGGTCTTGTAGCGCAGGACGATGGGCGAGGTCTCCTCGATGCGCGTGGGGCACTGGTCGATGGTGGCGCACACATCGTACACCACGATGTTCTCGCGCCGGATCCGCGCCTTGCAGGTGATGCTCTGGATGCAGCCCATCCTGCCGCCCGGCCGGCGCGGCGCGGGGCGCGGGGGCCGCGCGGGCAGCCGGGGGCGCCCGTCACGCCGGCATGGCGACGCGCCGCCCGCGCCCGGGGCGGCTCAGCTCGCACCTAGGAGCCGGGCACCGCCGCCGCCGCCGCCGGGCATCCTCCGAGGAAGCCCCCTCCTCCCGCGGCCGCGCGGGGTCCGGGCTGCCGGCCCCCGCCCCCGCCACGCCCGTCCCTCTCTCCCGCAGGGCGCGCGGAGCGTGCGCTCCTAGCAGGGGGTGGGCGCCCCCGCCGGCTCCAGCGCCCGCGCGGAGGGCAGGGAGGGGAGCGGCGCTGCGAGGAGGGGCGCCCACCGCGGGCCGGAGCCCCCCGCCCCTCTCCGGAGAGGCGGCGGCGGCCGCATGGAGCCGGGTCCGTCTGCCGCCGCCGCTGCCGCTGCATGAACCTCTGCACCGCGGCCGCCCCCCGCGAGCAGCGCACCCAGCGGCGCTGCCGGCGGCGGGCGGAGGCGGCGGCGGCGGCGGCAGCGGACTCGGCGCTCCCGGGCCCCGCCCAAAGCGGCCGCGCCGGCACCCCCGCAGCGCTCGGGGCGCCCGGGGGCGGCGGCCGGGGCGGAGTGCCGTGGGCCCGGCGGCCGGGACGCGATCGCGGAGGAAACTGGCCGTGCGCCAGAAGGTTTGTCCCTCTCCGGCTGCCGTCCGCGAGGGGGGGCGTTTGCTTAAAGGGCCGCGGGCGCGGGTGGGGCCCGACACGTGGACCGGGCGGGTGGGGCAGGGCCGCGGTGGGCGGGGCCCGAGTGGGCAGGGGGCGTGGGAACCCGATCAGACTCGGGCTGGGGGGGCGTGGGGGGTGGGGACCCGGCCGGCGGGGCTGGCGGGAATCCGGCCAGGGTGGGCTTCAGGGAGGAATAGCGGGGACCCGGCCCTGGTGGAGTGGGAGGGTTGTGGGGACTAGGCCGGCCGTGGGGAGGGCGGGGGCCGAGTGGGGCGCGGCGCTGTCTGGATCTGGGTGGGGACCCGCAGTGACCGTTGGGGGCAGCGAGGGGTGAGGGAGCCGCTGTACCTGCTGCGATGGGTCGGTTGGGGACAGTGTCGTTGGTCACTCTGCGCTGGAGTTCCCCTGGTGCCCCAGCAGGACGACACCGAAGGGCCGAGGGCAGAAGCCTTCCCTGGATTTGCTCTGAGGTTTTCTTGCCACCTCAGCCTGGAGGGAGGGTACCCAACGCCGGGTCACCAAAGTGCCAGCAGCATTGGTTGAATCCTGCCTTCACCCCAATCTTTTCCTTCTCAGAAAACGCTCTTTCCACCAAATGGCAGTGACCTTGCCCGAAACGACCCGAGGTGAACGCAGCTGCGTCCTAGACACAGGTTGTGCCTCGCCCCACCTCCTCGCCGGATTAGCGTCCACCTCGAGGTCGCCCGAGGTAATGAGTGACCTGCTGAGGACCAGGGGAACTTGGGCACGTTTGGGAATCCAGCTGGACTTAAGTCGTAACTGCAGAGTAGCCGTGTGTTGTGTGTATCCCTCTGCCCCGTGGAAAGCCGGGACTCTCAGGGACCCAGCCGCGCCTTGGCACATGGTGCCCAGCCCACGGCTGCCCGCACACGCGAATGAATGAGAAAGGAGAGCAGCCTGGCTGCAATCATCCTGCGGACACCGCCACCACAGACACTGGACCCTGCATGCAGTCAGGCCCCCATCAGGCGCCCGACACTGTGGCCGAATGTGCTAAACAGAAAAAAAAAAAAAAAGTTGAGCAAATGCTTCTCCTGCATTTTTTACATTTGTATTTTCCAAGCCAATTGCTTCTCTGTAAGTGTTTCCTGTAATTATGGGACGTGTGCCGGTGTCCAAGTGTGAAACACTCTGACTAACAGGCTGCGGGAGGCTGGCTAAAGTTAGTCTCAGCTCGAGCAGATGTGATGAGTAATTTAAAAATCGGTTGAGATCTCAGCGCCCTTCATCCTTGTTTCGACTTTTCTGGCACCTTGATCCGCTTCGCAGCTAGCAGACAGGCGGTCTGGCCCGGGGTGAACGCTTTCCTCACCGTGCCTGGTAGCCGCAAAGCCCGACCGCGATGCCTTCCCCCAGCGCACGCTGGCGGCCTGCAGGCACGGCCAGTGCGCCACGCCCTGGGATTCAGAGATGGCCGGGAGCTCAGGGTCACGGAAGACCAACCTGCTGACAATCTGCCCCTGTACACTGTGACGCGTGATTTAATAGTGTGCCCACTTCCCTGGGAGCTCGGGAGGGGAGAGTCACACATGGCTGTCTCGAAGGAGTGACACTGGCGTGGATCCTGAAGACACGGATGGGGGCTGACCGAGAAGAGAGGAGTGAAAGGAGTGAAGGGCACAGGGCGGGCCAAGGCAAAGGCACGGAGGTGTGAAGGAGAGACACAGGTCACAGCCAAGGTGTTCTGTGCAGACCACGGGCATCAGAATCCCAGCCAGCTCATGGTCAGACCTACCTTGATGGTGCGTGGAAGCCAGTGGAGGCAAGCTTTGCGTTTTGAGAAGAATTCCTCTCTGTCCATTTGGAGGACAGAGCAAGTGTCGTTACAAGCAAGGTGTCAGGACGTTGTGGGGACAGATGACCTGGCCCGGAGCAGGGGCAGGGCTGTGGGGCTGCGGAGGCCTGGCTGCCCCGGAGAGGCACTGAAGAGGTGACATTGGCTTGGTGACAAAATCACGTGTTCCAGGGGTAGAGCCTGGCCCACTCTGAGTTTTCCAACTTCAGCAAATAAGTTCATGCAGTCCTGACCGTCAGAGCCAGGGGACAGGAGGGGAAGCCGATTGAGACCGAGTTGTCACATTAATGTCCAGGTATGTGAAGGGGATGGTGGGCAGGGGCGGGAGCTGGAGGTGCAGAGGTTTTCGGTTCCAGGAAACAGACCGAGAGAAAAAGCTGGGGGAATTTAGTTATCTTCGTCGATGGGAGTTCTTTGTCAGGCTGCAATTTTGTCCGCAAATATCATCCTTCGCCTTCCGGGAGCCCACGCTAAGCCTTCCCCAAATTAGAGGAAAGTCATATAAAAGAAAAGAAATCTTTTTTTTTCAGACTTAACATGAGACCGCGCTCTCTCCAGAAGAGCGCCAGTAGAATGTAATGCATTAGTCACAGACGTGAACTCTTGACATTCTCAGAGGGCCCCCCCCATGACCTTCACGCGTCTCCAGAATCACGAAGGTCACCATGACATGTAATTTCCACTATAAAAAGCGGTAGAGTGGAACCGAAAAATGGGAGAGACTCTTTAATGGTTCTATAAATAGGGGGCCAAGGTAATTTCTGAAGCGGTTTAAATAAACTTTGCCATTAAAATAAACTCCTTACTTCATGACATCTGTACCTTATTAACTCCTGACTCTGCGAAGGAAAAAAAAAAATCAGCGAGAACCCCAGCCCAAGAGTCGCCCCACAGATGACGTGGAACGGAGCAGAGCTCACTGTGCAGGGATGGGAACGCCAGGCGCGGGGCGTGGTCGGCTTGCCAGCTGAGTGGCTGGCCAGGGCGTGCTGGCCATTCAGGCCTGTGTCTCAGCAAACTCACTCATGACAGGGACCCTTTCAGAGGGCTCCGTGGAGGGTGTTTCCATCCACAAATATTCGATCCACAAGTGCCGACGGGCCACTATTGCCTGTAGTTGAAGCAAACACCGGTCAAGCGCGGCCACGCCTCTTCACCACTCCTGTAAACCTGTCTTTCTCCCTTGCCATGGTGCATCTGCCCGCGTCTCTTAGTGTCCTGGGCCTGCCTCGGTGTGCAGCTTTCGTGCTGGTCACACCGGTCCCCTCCATAGGCAGTCCCCTCCCCAGGGGAATGAGTCATCAGTTCCTGTCATCCAGCCTTGTGCCTGGCACCTAGGAGCCGCTCCATAGATGTTTGAACGACTTGGATTATTTTTTACACATCTGAGCTCTGTCTCTGTGCTGACGGCAAGCCTATGTCTCCACCTCCTTCTGCACAGCCCCTCCCTCGCCCCCCTCCCCTCTCCCCAGTGCGCCCATTTGAGGCTGAGTGCCACCCTTTGTCTCGGGGAGCCCGCTGCACCCCGTCAAGGGCTGTCTGTTCTGGGCACGGAGAAGTGGAAACACTTCCACCGCCAGACCTTTGCGACAGTCACTCCTTGTGACTGTGTTGGGGCTTGGTCTCGGGGCGCAGCACAAACGCTCCCTTGTGTTCCAGGCTTTTGATGTCCCCGCGCATGAGAGGGCCCTCAGTTCCCCGAGTCAGGGCCTGGGGCACACTCCCGGGGGGCCTTCGCCCCGGGGGCCACTCGCTCAGCCTCCCCTGACCCCGTGCCCGGCCTTCCCAGAAGCAGGGTCATCTCCGACGTCGCTCTTCCTGCCCATTGAGTCATCCCTCGGTTTGTCAAGGGAGCTTTTGAGAAACTCGGGGTCACAAGGAAGGGCCGATTTTCCAGTTGACCTTGGCTAGGCTCTCAGAAACCGCGGGGCAGACTCCCGGAAGCTTTGAGGGATCTGCCTGCGGTGCTCTGGGAGATCCAGGCGGGCGGGTTTCTGTCTCGCTCTGGCCTTCGGAACACGGGCAAAGGTTAAGTGAATCTTTACGGTCCGAGAGGACAGGACTAAAGGAAAACTCTTTTTCTTGGTCATGGACACTTCCTGCCACCACGTCCAGGCAGAGTGATCCGTTTCTCCTCCGGGCCAGGCCGAGACACTCGGCTCGAGCGGACCGCGGCAGCCCCAGGACGAGGTAGCCGCTCCCGGTGGCCAGTCCTTCTTCCTCAAGCCTCCCCCACCCCCTTGCCTCGCTACTCGGAAGAGCCGTGCTCTAGTCCCTCGCTGCCCCGTTGCAGGTGGCCTGTACTGTCTGTGACACACCAAGTCTCATCTCTGTCCTTACCTGTATGCTTCGGTGCTCTTCCTTCAACCCACGATTCTGCAAACCCCAATTCTCCTGGCTCCCTGGCCCCTCTCCCCACTCCCCACAGTGGTGTTCCTGAGGGTCCCTTCTTGCTACCTGGACTTCCTCAGGCCACTGGCCCGGGTTATGGGTGTAAACTATTATTTCCTGTCCTGGCTTCCAAGTTTGCCCCTCCGGCCCCAGCATTCATTTGCCCCTGTCCAAGGCCAGCAGCCGGCGATGTTTCCCTCGGGGCGCTTCCCGCCAGCCAGCGCCCCCTCCTGGCCACCCCTCCGTCTTCGCCACTCAGCTCCGGCCTCCAGTCTCCCACCGAGCAGAGGGAGAATAGAACTTCCGCTTTCAGCCCTTCCTGTGAAAATTTCTCTGTGCGTGTGTTTTATTGATGGACAGATCAGCATTGTGGTACTGATGTATATACTTTACAAATAAGTGGACGAGCAAACCGACATGGCAACCATTGACATAGTTTCCTTCCAGCTGGTCTCCTTGTCTCTGTTCTTCCCGGTACACGACGCTGAGATCTGTCTTTCTCACACACACTTCTCATTGGTCACAGGCCCATCTAGGCCCGGGCACGCATTCACTCATCCACTCGCTCATTCACTCACATCCGAGCAGCTGCCACCTGGAGACAGAGGAGAGTAAGACGCAGCCCTCGCCTCCCCAGAATCCGGGAGGATGGGCCCCGTGTCACCTCGCGCTCTGTGTGACGAAGAAGACTTTGTGGCCCAGCCCCTCCCGACCTCGTGGTCAGCCTCGTGGCCAGGCTCCCACTCACATTTAGCCACGTGGAGGTGCCGAGTGTGGCCCGGTGTCTACCCCCTGTGCCTTTCACATCCACACCCTACAAATGTGCGTGGTCCCCAAGGGCAGGACCTTTGCCTTTTTGTTCATTCCCGCGTCTCAGATGCTCTGCGCCGCGCCCGGAACAGAGCAGGCACGTGACCCGTCATCGGTTGTTGAAGGCGCCAACGTCTTCCGTGCGGCCGACCCTCCGTAGCACTTCAACCTCCCAGGCCCTGTGGGCTCCCCGTCAGGCACCTCCTCCTCACAGCACTGACCCTTTTAGTAACTGACCAGTCATTTCTGGGATTATTTCCCTGTGATCTGTCTTCCTTGCTAGATTCTAAGCTCCATGAGGGAGGAGCTAGGTCTATCTTTTTCGTCAGGGTTTCTCCAGCCATCCGACCAAAGCCTCCTTCACAGGGGTCGTTCGCAGAATGCTCGCTGAATGAGTGAGTGACTTCATTTTGGTCACCTGTGCAGAACCTTGGTCCTTCTAGAGCTGAGGCCCCACCTCACCCTGGGCGGGAGACAGGCCCCCGAGCCCCACCGTGGGGACTGTCCCTGCCACATGCTCACAGATGTCCCTTGTGAAGCCTACCTCCTTGCCGCTCCCGGACCCACCCGCTCCGCCCCTGCCAGGTCCCCCTGCAGCTGCACCTGTGCCGCAATCACGGGACTAAGGTGCATTTCTGTCACCTCCGGCTTCGGAACCTGCACGTGAGTTCTAGGTCCCAGGCCTCCTGGATGGCCCATCCACGCCGTGCTGGGGGCATGTGCCTGGAGACAGATCAGGAGGGGTGAGGAGTTGGGGGGATCCCCAGAGACCACCGTGTGGGGAGCACAAATGTGAGCTGTGCTCGCCCACCAGATCCCCTCGGGCTTCTGTCTGGGATGAGCGACCACCACCCAAGGGCAGAAATCTCCGTGAGCGTGGACCATGGGAATAAGTACTTATTTCTCTTCATGCTGGACGCTAGTATTTATGAAAGCGAGTCCTAACCCAGCATCATAAAAGGCAGCGAGCAGCACAGGAAGAAGGGCAGGAGAGAACCCGAGAATCCCTTCAGATGGGGGTTGTGTTTAGTGGAATGGAAGCCCGTTTGGTCTGCATGGCCCGGGAGGCATCACGCACAGTGGGAGCATTAGTGCCAGCAGTTCCTGAGGCAGGGCGGTGACACCCGTGGTCTTGCACCAGCAGGGGACAAGCGCCCGGCAGCCTGCAGATCACAGCTGCGTTTCACAAGCCCCCGCAGAGCCGGGCGGAGAAGCCCGGCTGTGTCTCTAAAAGGTTCGAAGCACAATTGATTGTACCTTAAAATAGGCGCCCCGCCTGGCCCCAGGCGCCTTGCTGGAAAGTTAGCGTCTGAGGCTGTCTGCCTTCGTTAGCAGCGGATCAGAAGTGGGGCCTCCTCCCATGCCTAGGGCCGTCACCGGAAGCCTCGGAGCCTCCCTCAGTTCCCCTGTTTGTGCATGGAATGCACAAGGAGACGGCCTGGGAGGCCAGCTGCAGATTTCCTCCAGTTTTTGTTTCGGGGAAACACCTGGAAAACCGCTGGGGGCAGATGAGACCGGAAGAACGAAGGAGGGATCGGAATGGAGACCCTTTGCACACCCAGGAAGTGATGGAGAGAAGGTGGATGGGGACAGATCCCAAGTTAAAGGCAGTAGAATGGGGGGCTTTCCCGGCGAAGCCCCTCTGTCCTGATGAATCAGCCCCTCTGTGTATCAGGATCCTTAGTTCAATCACAGCTACAAAGTCCCTTTCGCCAGGTACAGTAGCACCTGACGTCTGTTCCTTATCGTGCAGGGAGCTCCACACCCCGCCACCCGCCCGCCTGGTGTCCAGGGACTGGAACCTGCTGTTCTGTCCACGCTGTTCCGCTTTTTAGCTGCTGGAAGAGAGAACCTCCAGTCACTGTTCCTGCATCTTGGGTGCAAGTGGATGGAGACATCAGACAACTTAAGATGAGATTGCTGAAAGACTTGGCCTTTGAAGAAGCTTCAAACCCACAGGAATGATCCTGTGGTCCCAAAAACCTCCAGCGTGGAGGCTCGGACGTGGTAGGAGCAAGAGATGAGTGTCAACAAGCCTGAATCCGCACAGTCCGCTCCGTCCTATCCAGAGCAGATGTCTGTCCACACAGGGTGTCCCACAGGCCTTCCCAGGACACAGCGCAGAAGCCCCATGGGCACTGGGGGCCGGGGCAGTGACTCACCTCCCCCCTCATCTCAGGGCGGCCACTGCGCCGCCGGCTGGAAGTTGCTGATGATGGCTGGCAGGGCTGGGCATGGCCCCTGGGCCGCAGTGGCTTTCCCCAGTGCCCTTGAAGAAGATTTCTGTCTGTTTCCAGGGAAACAGGCCTGAGCCCCATGGGGCCCCCTAACCTCTCAACACGGGAACTCAGCCTGCAGACTGAAGCCATCCGCCCAGAGCCGCAGGTCTGTCCCTCGGGAGCAGGATGAACTCCTTGGCACGGCGATGATAAATGACTTTCCTTGCAGTGACTCCACCCCCTGCCGGGACGAGGGGCATGCTGGGCAGCTGGTACCCTGGACGGGCGTGCGACCTGACGGCTGCCCTTGTGGGGAGACAGAGGGAAACTGAGCTATCTGGAGGTGAAGCCTCTCCCTCAGGCCTGGAAATCTTTCCTCAAACTCCTTGGGACTTGGTACCATTTCCCTTCTGGGTTCGTTTCGTGGAGGCGGAGACTATAGACATGAACCCCATGGTGGGGGGCAGCCAGGGTGGCCTGGCCAAGGGACACTCTTGCCTCCCTGGGCAAACCGTGACGGCTCCTGTAAGGGTGACAGGTGGCTGCAGCAGTAGCAGACGCAGGCACTGTCTCTCCGCATGGAGCGCAGGAGGCCCTATTGATGGCAGGGTGTGAGAGCGTGGGTGTCCCACATGCCCCCTGAATCAGCTGCAGCCTAGCACCAGGCAGGATGCCCAGCAGCACCCAGTGAAGGCTGACCGAGCGAATGTGCAGAGGGAGGGGCTGGTCGCTGCCGTGGGCTCGGGGACGGACATGCCTGCTGCGCTCCTCCTGGGAGCATGGCACCGACACCGTGGCAGAAAGCTGAAACGAGGCCTCCCCTGCCGTGGGGTGCTCTCCAGTCTGGGGAAGAGCTACAGTGCAAAGTCAACAATTGTAACATGCACCTAACGGTGATTCACAAACCCCAGGAGGAGGAGGAGGTCACTGAATTCCAGCGTCTTCCTTCAACCGTTTTACCATCTGTCTGTTTTCTCATCGCGTCTTCAAAACCCTTCCGTGTTGGGGGACTTTTCTTCACTGCAACCTCCCCGCCTCAGGGGGAGGGCCGGGCGCTCACACCCCCAGCCTTGCTGGGCGCACCCGCAGGTCCCAGTTCCGACTCTCAGACACACTGCTGGGAGACCTCCATCCGGGAGGCACAGAGTCAGGAGCAGGAGCTGCACCCCACTTTCTGATGAGGGGGACTGCAGGGCCCTTGGCTACCGGGGGACAGCGTAGGCGGAGTTTGGGGCTCCCAGGGGCATATGTACTGTGCTGCCTTCTGGCCCTCCTGGAGATTTTCTGAGCTGCCCAGTATTTTTAAACCAACTCTTTCTCTGCGTAAGGGAGACAGGAGGGTTCTGTCACGTGTGACTGAGAACCGGCCTGAGAAACGTCCCCGCTGTGGACGATGAGGACCGACGCCTCCTGTTGGTGAGCCTACAAAGGGAACCGTTTGTTCCGTGGCTCAGGGATGACTCCCCAGGTCAGAGTGAGGGGACAGGCCCCCACCACCCCTGGCGGAGCGAACACAGACCTCACGTCTGGAAGTCTCCTCGCCACATCTGCTCTCTGAAGGAGTGCTCTTCGGGCCCTACCACCAGTTCTGGGGAGCCCACCTGCAGGCACAAGCCCCGGGGGTGCCGTCACCCCAGGCCCGTCCTCTTTCCCAACTCCCAGGGACACACGTTTAGAGTCTGACCTGTCCCTGTCATGTGACTCCCTGCCCTCTCTCCACCCACAATACTGCTTCTGGCCACACCCCCCCACGCATTGCCCACGCCCCCGCGTTGAACCAGCCCCTTCCCTCTGGGGCAGGACCCTTCATCACACCCTGTTGCTTGCAGACTAGGGCCCCAGCGCCTTTGATCTTGCCCCAGAACCCCGTTTGAAGCTCACTCCCCGCAACTCCCTCTTCTCCGGTGTCTAGCCGCCCACCAGCCTCCTAAGAGCAGGTTCTCACCGCTGCATCTGAAGCGTGCACACAGCTCTCCCTTCCGGACGCGCCCTTTGTCATCGGGCACACTCCTGCTCCGCCTTCGAGGCTTGGTGAGGGTGCCGCCAACTCGGGGAAACGGTTCCTGCTGTTTCCCGCAGGGCGCAGCGCGTTTTGTTCTGTGCTTCCTGAGCGCCCCTGTCTGCCCTTCTAACACCGCAGTCACCACCGCATCGCTGTCGTCGTGGCCTGGCTCCGCGCATCTTCCCGCCAGACCCCAGGAGCCAGGGGCGGCGCCGCAACCCGGGCCCTGCCTCTTCAGCACCAAGGACAGCGCCCGGCACCTCGACGGGCACTCAACGCTGTGACCTCAACTACTTAGTAATAAAAATTGATG
Organism: Micronycteris hirsuta; assembly: GCA_004026765.1. Classification (NCBI taxonomy): domain Eukaryota; kingdom Metazoa; phylum Chordata; class Mammalia; order Chiroptera; family Phyllostomidae; genus Micronycteris; species Micronycteris hirsuta. The sequence goes on from PVJI01003323.1 coordinate 18,175, forward strand.
GCAGGAAAGACCCTTGAACGGAACCTAAGATGTTAGCAGCCTGCATCCCCGCACAGAGGCAGTTACTGAAGTAGCGAGATTCTCGTCCCTGCAGCCACAGCTGCCCCTTGCTGGGCGGGGGTGGGGGATGGGGGTGGGGGGAGGTGTCACCCACAGCCCCCAGGGGCAGGCAGCCTAAAGGCAGAGCCTCAGGAGGAAATGAGGCGCCGGCCCACTTGCAACCGCGGAGGCATTTACAGTGGTCATCACACAGCCAAGCGCAGCGAGAGTCGGAGAAATTCACAGCTACACGTTGGCGTTTAACAAAATGGTGTTTCCCCTTTTTTCTCTCTGCTCATCCTGACTTTGAAACAAGGTGGGGAGGGAATCACCCCGGACACCACATGCCTCTGAAGGCAGTGCCACTGGCGGGCATCCTTCGCCGCTGTGACTAGCCACACGGGGACGGGGAGCGTTGCCTGAGCCCCCGCCCGCCCCAGCAGAGGTGTGGACGCAAGGCAGCCGCTTCCGCAGCTGCCTCTGCTGGGGAAACGGGTTCGGCCTGCAGAGCAGGCGAGTCTTGAGAGAGGCAGGTGCTCCGTTACAATCCCAGAAAGACCCTTTGCACAAGAGGGTCTCCCACGGGGCACCTTTAAATAGGAAACTCTTCGGCAGCCCTGAAAATATCACCGAGTCGATAAGGACTTGACGAAGGACTCATTCTTTCTGACGCAGCCCACCGCACGACGCGGGGGTGCCTGCCTTTAGATCCGCGGTGCTGGTCTTGGCCTTGCCGTGACCCGCGGACGGCCCACCGGGCTTGGGGGCCCCACAGGCTCGGCCTGTGTCCTCCCCTGGGATGGGGGGTCAGCAGTCTTGGGGGCAGGGAGTGAACTCGAAAAGGGGTGTGAAATGGCCCGTGACGTGGGAACCACGTATTTGCTTCTTGTGGCTTCTGTGACAATGAAGACCACAGTGGCGGTGGCCTAAACAACCGAGGTTTATTGTGTCCCAGCCTGGAAATTATTGTGTATTAAACCCCGGAGGCCACAGGTCTGAGGCCAGGTGCTGGCGGGGCTGGTCCCGCCTCTCTCCCAGCTGCTGGTGCTTCCCCGGCTCCTGCCACGAGACCCCCACTCCTGCCTTACTCGCCCCCTAAGGCGTTCCTTCAGAGGTGTGTCCAGCATGACCCAGCTTAACCAGAGACAGCTGCAGGGACCCTTTTTCCCAAATAAGGTCACGTTCTGGGGTCCTGGGGCTTAGAGCCTCAACACACGAAATGTGAGGGCACCCCATTCCTCCCATAATAACTCACTATTGCTCTGGCCTCCACCAGCTGTGTGTTCTTATTCGATACTTTGCATTTCTTGGCTGAGATGTTGCCGAGGGGAAGGTGCTTTTCCAGAAACAAGAGTAGGTCACAGAAAGACTATCCAGGACACAGGAATCAAGACGAAAGGGGACCCAGCAGCAGCCCCCGGGGCAGTACCCCCACCCTGCGTTGTCTTCCCTCTCAGCAGCGGGAGGGGCCTTCTCGGGGACTTGGTCACACTCTGCCCCCCCAGGAGCCGGAGGGAGCTCTGGCACTCGGTTCTTACCATGACTCACTTCCCGCGGGAAGAGGAGCACTCCCACCCGGCAGAAGCGTCCCTCTGTCAGAGGGAGCCGGTCCTCTGCCTCCATGGTTCTGCCACACCAGCCGCCGGCACGGTGAGTCGGCCCTTCCCTCCCAGGCGTGGCTCCCAGTCGACTCCAGAAAAGCCAACTGTGCCGTTTTGCCACAGATGGGGTGGCTGGGGGTGTGGTCAGGGGCTGGAAGACATGACTTCAGGAGCCTTCAAGTCTGGGACACCGTGTCTACTGCTGGGATGTCCACACAGTGTCCCTGGACGTGAAGGCACATTGCACTAAGGACCACCATGGGTCCTACCTCCTGCGTCCGAGCGCTGGGCAGCGCCCCCCAACCCCAATGCTGACCTTGGCCCAGCGTTGCCCTAGGCACGTGCCCCCACTCACTGCAAGGCCTTGACGCCCCTCTGTGCCTGCCGCTGGGTCAGGTGGGGTGCAGGCAAACCCAGTAAGGTGCTGCTTCTGAGCTCTACCTGTTTCTCGAGGTCTGTTTGTGAAAAAATCTTCATCGGGAGAAACGTTTTAATTTTCTGTTTTCAACGGCGAAAGGCTTCGATTTAAGATATGCTTGCAGCGAGTCCTTTCGGGAAAAGGAATCATCCCAGAGCTCCGTCATTTTCTTCACGGTAGAGGTTTTTTAAGTAGCAAGGCGCACCCGAGCTTTGAGTGATATAATTTCCTCCAACAAACTCTACTCCGTGCGCCCTCGGGAGAGTTCTGAAACCTGTGCTGGACTCGGGCGCTGTTCCCCGCGGACGTGTGTTCGCTGCCGGGGGCCCGCCGTCCCAGGCTGCCTGGGGACCCTGGTTTTGTCCTTCAGCTCATCCTCTTCTTATTCCCAAGCCCCCCCAGCTGTTTCTCAGGGGCTTCAGCGTGACTCCCGTTCAGTTGCTCGGTTCTAGGTGAGCAGCACTTCTCCCATTGCTGTTCTAGAAGTCTCTCAGTCTCCAGCCAGACTTCCTCGCCATGACTCTTTTCCTCTCTGAGTTTTACTCTAGGTCCCGCTCTTGTCCCTCCATGGACTGCCGCCCCGGGCGTTGGGGGCCTCCTTGCCTCAGTTACTGGGGAAAAACAATCTCTTCTTGGTCTTCCTGGCTAGGTTCTGCTGGCTCTGTGGTTTCTGCTTCTAAACTCCCGTGTCTTTGGTTTCCACAGAAACAGAGGCCATAAACCAGAGAAGGGCCGTGGGGAATTTAGGGATGAGCCAACTTTGGCCAGAGAGCCCCGCGACAGAGAAGGACCAGGGCCCCATCTCCAAACCAAGTAATCCTGGCTTCACTGATATAATGAATGGACCGTCAAACCACATCAAACTAATACAAATGGACTAACTGATGGTTGATCAATCAGCTCGATTTACAATTAATTAGTGGGTTTTAATTACATCTCTATTTTCAGCCTTGGACTAAAACAAGGGGTGGGGGGAGAAAAGGAAAAAAAAAGAACAGTGGACTCGGGAACCATAGGCTCACCCTAGTAGTTCATTGCAATTCTCAGGGATTAGGATTCTGATACGTGTCTTCAGACTTTCATTCAGTCACTCAGGGAAGACCCGAGAGCGTCTGCCTGTGCACCCGGGATGCACGCGTGCTCACAGACACGCTTCGCCCAGACCCTCTGCAAGGGCGGCACTGTGTCACAGTGTGGATATCCCCACATACCTACACTAGGATATACAAAGACATATAAAGTGTGTCTACTTCCACAACAGTGACAAGTGTCATGCCGGTAACAATGCACCAAAGATGTGTTGCTTTGGGGGGCTGGGGGAGGTAAGCACTGCGATTGCTCACTGATACTTTGTCTTCCCAGGCATGGCCACGTCTCAATCTCTAGGGTCATCTGGTCCTTCTATTTCGTGGTGGGGGACCTCAGAGTCCAACCCCAAGGGCCGTGCACCTAAGGCAAACAGTGGCACAGGGCCGGTGTCACACGGGTGGGGTGCTGGGGACCGTGGCAGCATCTCGACTTCCAGTCCCAGTGAAAGGGGACAGCTGCTACTCCATGCCAGGTAGGCTTCGTTGTGTGAAGATTCAAGGGCCACCATTTCTAGAACATGTGTGTTTTTAAGAGATGCTGGAACTCCTTATTTTATGTGAAGCCTTCTGATTTTTAAAATGCCGGTGATTCATTTAAAAATTAAAAAGCCACCGCGTGGGCCCCAGGAAGGCTGTTTACCAGATCCAAACCCTGGGCAGACAGCGGGCCCATCCCCCCGGTGGGCGCCTCGTCCAGCACCACGGGCGGCAGGGCCCGTGCTCTCGGTCGGCCACAGTGTGCTCTCGTTCCCTAGAGTTCTGTGAGCGAGGGCTCGGGACGGCGGCTCCCATTTGCTGACCTCGTGGGGAGGCCGCACAGCCATGAGTGACGCGCCTGGTCAGTCTCCACTTGCCTCATTGGGAGAAGCGAAGCCCCTTACTAGTGGAAGCGAATGGGAAACAGCGCTGCTTTCACAGGGCTCCTCATAAGGGTTTGTCTTGCTTTTATGAGTTCGAACTGCATTCATTATTTCAGGAATTAAAAGGTAGTGTTGGTGGTGACACCAGTGCCTATGCCTGTGAGTGTCACGTGAACACGGATCCACGCGTGGCCGGTAGAATCCCCTGGCTGCAAGCCTAATGGAGCAAGTCTGACATCAGCTCACCTCGTCCAGCCCAAGGTCCACGGTAATCTCCTCCATTTCGGTTCGAATGGCCTGTTCTTGTCCTGTTTCTTCAGCTGCTTTGTCAGGTGCGTGCCTTCGGGGCATCGGGCAGGTTTTAAACCCCGAGGATGAGGCGGGGTTTAAAGTCTCTGCCTCGTTCTCCTTACCTGCAGCCTTTGCAGGTTCTCTCCAAGGTGCTGAAGGGTGAGCGCACCTGCTCCGGAGTCTCATCGTTACCTCGACACTGTAGCCACCTAAGTTCGCTCACCGAGCTACGAGCTCAGTTAAACTTCCCATGCGTGGACAGAGCAGGAAGGCGACCCGTGTGCGCAGCTCTCCTCTCTCTGGAGCCCAGGAACAGGGCGCAGAACCCCGGGAGGAGGATGTCCTGACCCCCCGCCGAGACGGAGGGAGACTCACTGCCCCCTGCTGTACATGTGAGTGCGTGCGGTCGGCTGTCACGGGAGAGAGGGGCAGACTCCCAAGGGTCCGACGTGGGTCAGTGGGTACATTGTGGTGCCCATCTCTGGGGTTCAGGAGACGGTAGAAAAGCAGCTTTCCCTGGGGTGCAGAGCAGGGTGAATAGTGGGCACAGGAGCTGGGAGGTCAGACAGAGGAGAGAGGGGCTTAAGAAGGAGCTCCCAGATCTTCCCCAGGGACCCCTGCCAGAGAGGGTCTCTTTGTGCCTTCCCAGAGTGGAGCGCCACGTAAATTTTGCCGGGTGCTTGTAATTCTGATGGGAATGTGGTTTGATACAGCTACTGACCACTGTTCTTTTTTTTATATTTGGATACAAGAACTTTATTGGTCTGTCTAGAACCTTACCCGCCAACACTGGGACGGCTTCCATCGAAGGCGGTAGGTGACGAGGCTCGCAGATCGCACATCGAGGCAGCTCCCGGAAAGTCCCAGTCGGAGCGGGGGCCACCGTTTCAATTTCCCGGCGGTCCGACTCGGCAGACTTTTACCAGCAGGCTCACTGGTGTTTGCGAACAGGAGCACAGTGGCAGAGGCGGCATCGGGGGCTCCTGGCTCAGTTTCTCCAACTGTGAAACACAATTCCTTGGGTGCTGACGTTGTGCCAGACGTCGTGCCGGGCGCTGGGCTCGCAAAGATGAAGAACACGGAGCCCTGCCCCCAGATCACCAACCCACCACCCCTGGGCTGGCCTCCTCCTTCCAGCCTTTTCATGACTGGTGGAGACGGTCTTTTTTTCCAGTGTTCTGTTATGTATCCAGCGTACGTGGGACCAACTTGTGTGGTGTTTTTATCCCTGAAGCTAATTGCGAGTCACCACATCACCAGCGAGCCCTGTGGTGTTCGGAGACGCCCCCCAGGCCACCTGAGAGAGGGAGGAAGTGTCGCTGGAAGTGGTCAGGAGTGGCTCCGTGTATTTTTTAAAGAGCTTGTTCCGCTTGGAAACAGTTGCCTTGGTTATTTCTTATGAATCCTCTCACCAGGGCCTCTGATAAAGCAGCTTGAGGGCCCGGGTTGTGGCATGTTGATGGAAGGGGTTTATTTTCTCCACCCTGGACGCCAGGAACTGCTGGCTAAAAACAGCAGAGGACCCCAGGCTCTTCCCTTTTAAGGGTCCTGGCAGGTAGGTCTGCAGCAAACTGGGCCACTTCCCCCCCCGCCCCCCTCCCCCTGCCCCATGGGTGTGTGTGTAAGCGGGGAAGGGAGAAAAAGAGAGAGAGAGAATGAGCTGCAACGTCCCTGTTCTGGTTTCCCCCGCCTGGGCCGCCTCTCAGTGCTGTCCTGAAAGTCACAAGATAAAATAGGACAAAAACAATGACTGTGTCCGGGGAGAAAAATGAGCTGTGACGCTTGTCCACATTGTGAATTTGTGGTGCTAAATCAGCATCACTCTGCACCGCCCTGAGAGGGAGCACGGTCCAAGCCGGCGGGGCCGGGCCTCAGGCCCTCCGGTCTGGCCTGGCGAGCTGCGTGACCTTGGGCGAGTCCCTCCATCTCCTTGCGCCTCAACACCCTCGCCTGGGAAGAAAGGAACTTTACCCGCCTCGGAGAGTCGCTGGCAGGCCGAGCAAGTTCCAGCTGGAGCGCTCGGCCTGGCGTCTGACGAATGCAAGATGCTCACTTAAGTCCTCGTGGTCCTGTCCTGTACCACACCACGCAAGGGGACCTCCCAGTTGTTTCTGAGTAAAACAGTGCAGAAATGACCCCTCTCTCCTGCCTGGACCCACTGAAAACCAAAGACGTCCCCCGAAAGGAGAGATGTGGCGTGCCCGAGGGAACAGGCTGCTGAAGGACTCGGGTTTCAATTCTGATACTTTGGCTGCTGGCCCGGCGACCTTGGGCAGGCTGTGGGAAGCGCTTTCAGCATTTCTGCAGAATTCAGATGAAGAGGCTGAGGTCTTGACCCCTTCCGCCAGCGTGCTAGAGATGCTGAAGTCTGTCCCACCTTTAAAACAAACCAATCACGGGCACACATTTCTAAGAGTTTCTCTGTTAGGCCCTGGTCAAGCCTCTTAAAACGCTATCTACAGGATTTTTTTTTTTTTTAATTTATTCACCTGCATTCACTTCCTAACAAAGGCATGGTCGTCTGCCTGGGGCCTCTGTCACCCTCTGACACCTGCTCTGGTTCCAATGACCTCTTCATTGACAGAAACCAGTGGTAATCTCCCATCTTCATCTTTTAAAACTTTTGGCCACAAAGAGAAAAAGGCAAGTGACCTTCGTGTGTGGGGAATACATTTTCAAGCTTGGGTCCAGACAGAGCCGTTCCTGAGGCTGAAGTCAAAACTGCTACATGAAGGGGCTTTGTCCTGCCGAGGACATCCCACATGCAGATACAAAATGTGAATTATTCAAGTAATCAGAGGAGCGAGGTCTAGTCAAACATCTCACCGTGACACCGGACGCCCTGGGCGAGGTCTGCTGACCGCAGAGAAATGAGGAGCACGCACGGCAATCCGCAGCTTTGTTCTGCAGAGGAGCGAGGAGGGCCGAGGAGGCACCCGCCGCCTCTGCGTCCCAGGGGTCCTGATAAATTTCGATCACCGTCTAATCGTTCCGCCCCCGTTCAATCAAAACACACATGTCCCGTGTCCCTCGGCGAGGAAGCCTCTGCAAAGATCCAGGCGGGATGTTAACGGTCCTCGTTTGTGTGACAACACATGGCCGAGCTTTCATTGCAGGCACGCAGGCAGGTGGGCGCAGGCGGTATTGTGGGGGGGAATGTTTTCCTGAAATCCCCGGGCCCCCTTCCAGAGCCAACTGCATTGCCTCCAAGGGCATCTGGCGGAGCTGCTGCCCAGAGCGGGGTCGGATCATCGCAGGGAAAGTGGAGCACGCCTGGGGGCTGTCAGGGGGGGCAGTGGGCTGCGGATCGGGGGCTGGCCCGGGCTGCTCTGCAGCTCAGGCCAGTCTCTTCGGCTGCCTCCGCCTGGGTATTGCCACCAGACAAGGGAGGGGCTGGCCAGGATGACTTCTGAGGTCACGTCCTGTTCCAGTCATTTCAAAAACTCTCCTCTCCTTGGACTCCGCGGCTGTGCCCCTGCCTCGGACCGGTGTCTACCTTGCCCGATTTTGCCGCAGCATTCCAAGGTGATTTCTCCTTATCTCTCTGCCTCTTCACTGGCTTCCTGGCTCGCGGGCTCGGAGATAACCCAGGAAATGTGCATCCTGCCAGCAAACCCGCTCCTCCTTTGCAGGTACTGTGTCTCTCTGCTGTGCTCACACAGTCGCTCGCAATGACCGGATGTGGCCAGAATAGTCTCTCTGACGAGGAGGGGCCCTTCAGCCAGAAGTCCGGGGCCTTCCTAAGAAGGTTCTGTGATGTTTGCGGGTAATGCCAGCCGGGTGCCAGATAACCCAGCTAGACGCCCGGGCCTCATGTGGAGCACACTGCCGTCCCCGGGCCTCTGCTCTGACCGTCACTCTCTCTAAAGATTTTCAGACTCTGAGGTGGATGAAACTTCTTACATATTTTTTTCTGCCTCCATCTCCTCAAAACCAAGCTCTGGGGGTTGGGGCCTGGAAGCCACGGGGCCTCACCAGTTCAGTGGAACGAGAACGATGCCCTCGTTCTTGGAGCTCGATGAGCACTAATGTTAATAATGAGTGTGGTTGTTGTTTTTTTTTTAATTTTAAAGACTCACAATGGGAAATACTATAAAATTTCAGAACACTGAGGAGAAAGAGAATTCCTGAAGTTTTCCCAATAAGGTTATCAGATAAAACATGGATACCCAGTTAAATCTGACGCTTGGATGAATGAAGGATAATTTTTTAGAATAAGTACGTCCCAGACATTTCCTTGTTCGTCTGCAATGCAAGTTTAATCGGGCGGCCTGTAGTTGTCGTTCCTGACTGTGGCCACCCTCTTCCTCAGAACCAGGCGCGGTTGCTGCCGTGCCCCCCGCTGTGGCTCGCCCATGGCAATGGGTGGGAAAAGGCACCTCGAGGGGTGTTTTCAAAATCCTGAGATATTATGATGTTTGAGCTAGCATCCCATGCCTACCCAAATCGTCACTGGAGCATTAGAGCATTTTAAGACCAATTTCAAAACCTTTTAGTATTTTTTAAGGAAAAATTAAAACATTTTAAGACATTCAGGAACTTAGGGAAAATGACTTCTGGGAAAGTTACCCAGCATACGTTCCAGTAAAGCAAGAGAATAAAACAGAAGTGGCCTCCATGAAGTGAGACTCGGGTTCACAAAGCAGTGTGTGTGGGTGGGGGGGCCGCCCTAAGATGGCAGGTGATCGAGGGAGCTGACCTAACAGGTGAGATTCTTTGACTGCGAGGGAGAGAAAATCCAACCCGAACAATACCACAGGCCAGACTGTCTCCCGGACTGACTCAGGGGCTCCCAGATCCACAGAGACCCTGGCCCTCACCATCTTCACGTTGTCATCCCTGCTACTACTGGCTTCAGTGGAAGCGGCTTTTCCTCTTGGTGCTAAAAAGGCTGCCAGAAGCCCTCTGAACAAATGCATCTTTGTCCAGACCTAACAGGAGAGACTGGCTTCTCCTTCCCAGCAAGTATCTCCTCACATCTCATCGCCCCCAACTGGCCCCGAAGGGCTGCCCATTCCGGAAGAGTCTCTATCAGAGCCTATAGAGTCACTGATGCTTCGTTCAGGGCCTACTGTGTGCGGGCACCGTTCTCAGCACCGGCCACGAAGCAGGAAACAAAACAGACAGAACGCCCTGCCTTCCTGAGGCTTCCATTCAGGTAAACAGATGGCAAACAGCAGCAGAATGTCTGTAGGCTGCACAGGACACGAGCTGGTGTGACAGAAAAAGCAGAGGGGGCGGGACGGGAGGGGGTGAGGGTGATGGGCGCCTTAGAAAGGTGTTGGGGAGACCCCCGAGAATGGGGCCACTGCCTCAGTCTAATCAGCTGTGCCGGAAGGGCCTGGGAGAAGCCGCCACACAGCCACCGCAGAGCCCGCAGGGCGAAGCAGGGGGCGGGCGTCCAGGGAGGGGGCCTCCTGGGAAGACAGGAGGCCTCGGAGAGTCCCTGATGTGATGGAAAGTGTCGCGGCAGGGTTAGAACCCGAGAAGGAGAAACGGACGTTGGCGAGGAAGGATGTGTTCAGTGTCCGGCTGGTGAAGGGCGGTTCGTCTTCCAACTTTAGAATGAACCGAGAGAGCCAGCTCAGGAGACGCAGTTATAATTCCAGAGCCAAATGGAAACGTTACCCCTGGACTCGTCGGACTGGGGTGCTGACGGGGCTGTGGGGAGAGGAGCCAAAGTCAAGGCCAGGGGCACCGGAGTGCTGGGCCCGCGGGAGGCTGAGCGAGGCAGACTCAGAGGCAACCCAACGACAGGGAAATCGAACCTGTGCCCACGGCTCTATTGGGAAACTGGGGGATAGGAGGTGGGGTGGGGGGGAGATTATAGAAGCCGGTTCTCACGGGGGAAGCTGGGCGTCTAAGGGACCAACGCAGCAGCAGCACCCATGCTCGGTGCCCGAATGACGGAACTGTGGCAGGTGTCTCTACTCACAGAATAAACACGTTGAAGAGTTAAGTGGTGTTTTTTACTTTGAGACGGTGAGGTGGAGGAAGTGAAGGGCAAAGGATTGCTTCCGTTTTTGGTCCTCTGAGAACATTTTACTTTTGAACTGCGCACGTGCCTTACGTGGATTAAAAAAAAAGTCTGGTCTCCGCTCTGGAAAAATTCATTTTTCTATTTCTAAAAGCAACACACGCTCATTAGAGCAAAGGTAGAAATGACGCAAAATGTTCCAGTTTTAAAGGCAGCTCCTGAAGCCATGCGTTTTCCTTCTAGTCTCTTTTTTTTTTTACAGATTATGTGTATGCGCATTTGCGGTTATGTGAAGTAAGGATACCTTTGGATGAATTCGAATTCCTGAATGTAAACTGATTAGTTTACACTTGATCTTAGCCAAAAGGCCGAGAAGCAATAAGTAAACTGATTAGTTTAGACGCCACAGATAATTCGTAACATTTCAAGTCTCCCTTAGGATCGAAAACAAGACCAAAAATAAGCACGACATTAAAGTCTTAATGCGAAGAGACCTTTGGCATTAAACAGCAACCGTCAAGGCAGCCTGTTCTTCAAGGAGGCTAGACCCCAGCAGAAAAATGTCAAGTTCACTTTGCTCTGAATCAGGCAGAGGGAGCTATTAATTGCCAGACAAATTAAGTGACAGATTTCTGTCATATCTGAAGACGATTGCAGAGGTCCCTTACTCTGGCCCCGCCTTGCTCGCTGGCCCGTCTCTGCACCCCCACCCCGAGCTCCCCTACAGTGGCCACGCCGCACGGATCTAGTTGGACGTCCAAAAATGCACCCGCTTTGGTACTTTGGCCACGCCGCCCCCTTGCAAATGTCCTTTGCAAGGTGGAAACATGCTACAAATTCCTCAGGTCTCAGCTCAGATGCAGTCCGGCCTGTGATGCCAAGTCCTTCTCGGCCGTGGGTATCTGGCAGCCTCCTTCCTCATGCCACCACTAGACTGTGTCCGTGCCGTGACTAGTGACCCCACAGGGTGACGTCGGAGTGTGTGTGTGTTGTGGGGTTGGATTGCCTGCCCCTCCCCCAACTGGCTGTGTGAGCCTGGGCAAGTCACTTGACCACCGTGAGCCCCAGGTCACTCCTCTGTAAGATGGCATTAATAACAGCACCAACCCCGAGGCTGGCTCTTGGCGCAGGGCCTGGGCGATGACTAAGGCTCAGGAATGTCTGCTGCCCTGTGTTGTGTTTGCTACTAGAAGGGTCAGCTTCCGTGTCCGGCCATCGAGGGTAGGGACCCTGGCTTCCCATCCTCACAGCCGCTGCATCCCTTTAGGACGTGGCACCGTGTCTTTGAACACTTGGGGACTGAATGAATGAGTAAGCAGAAAACTTAGAGACTGAATTCAGCCACCTCTGTTTTTGTGCTGATCAGTTTTAGGGATAGTAGTTCCAAGATCGGGCCTCGGAGTCGCGTGGAAAGCTAACCAGCATTAATTCAGCGTGAGAATGCTTTTCTTACCAAACCCAGAGCCACCTCCTGCATCCATCTGCCACCTTCGAGGCCCCCCCCCCCCCCGCCGCCGGGGGAAGATTCATCAGGGAGGGAGGGGCCATCTCTCACTGTGGGGGACCCTGCTGTCCTCTGGTGTCTCTGAGTCAGACAGAGGCTGGGCTTGGGGCCACAGAGACTGAGGCCTGATGGGAACACGCAGGTCGAGGAGAAACGAAGAATTCTTAACCACAGCGCAAGTGAGAGCATCATTAAGGCACTTTTTGAAATTATCTTATCAAGTGCACCTCATTCAGCTTTTCCGCCTTCCCTCCCTGTGGAATGATTGGTTCTGGAGACACCCTTGCAAGCCCAGGCATATTTAATGCGGTTGTGTAGGGCCGAGTCACGACCCAGGGACCATCCTGCCTTAGGGGGCGCCCCCTTTCCGTGCCTGCCCGCCCCGAACCAAGGCTGCCGATGCTCCGCCGTCAGGATGAGAAGCCGCCTGAGTCTGCCTGCAAGGGACTCGGGACCTGCCAGCATTTTTCAAGTCTGACTCCAAGCCAGACGCGCCGGCAGCTACCGGGGGAGAATAGTATTTGCCCTGCTTATCTTCAGAGGCTGCGGGGAAACTCCCGTGAGCCGTTTTATCAAGTACAAAGTGATCTGCAAATACAAGGGTTTTATTATTAAAAACCACTTCTCATCCTCACCGGAACGTCTAGATAAAGGAATGCCTGTGTGATTCAGAGCTCAGGGTGGGGGGAGCACCAAATTCACACAAGTGCCCCGAAGACGGTGACCCTGCGATTCAGGGAGGGCCCTACAGGGAAGTCTTTCGGTGGTACTGGCATCAACCCTCTTTGCCTATTGGCTTGTTCTGCCTACGGATCACCCTCAAGCCACCGAGGCCCAGCTGAGGAGTGATTAACATGGCCTCTGTCCGTGGTGTGGCTGACTTTTACGTGGGAAGCTGTCTCCTTGATTTCCGCCCCTGAATTTCCTCCTGCTCCACTGTGGGGCATGAAGCAGTTTCACACACGTCTGCAAGCTTTGACACTTGAAAAGTGCCTGAGTCCCTGGGCACTTCGTGTAGCTAAGCCGACTTGGGGGAGCTCTTTGTCAATAAGATGAACTGCCGCTCGGCTTCTGCTCCCAGCCCTGCTGGCTTCCTTCCCGCAGCCCCTCCCTGGCACTAGGTCTCCTCGCCTGCTAAAGGCTTAATCACTTTCTGATGCTCATCAGGAGTGGCCCTGTTCAGCCTCACGCCAGGCAGATGGAGAGGGTGACATCTCTCTGCCGGCCTAGCCCTCCCAGCTACCATCTGCCCCTTTTGGTAATAGCACCTTATTTGGAGGAGGGGCTATCCCTGCACCCACTCCCTCTCTGCCTGGTCAAGTAGAGTGGATCTCTTGTCCCTTGGCTCCAGGGTGGGCCTCATACAATTAGAATCGCAGTGATTGGTTCAGGGAGAGGCACATGACTCCAAGCTGGGCCAATGAGAGGCAACCCTGGGACTTTAGTAGGAACTACCAGGAAAGAGAAGCTGTCTTTCTCCTCTTGGGGTTTTAGGTGGGGAAAACTTCAAGCCTAGAGTTTCTTTTGCCACCTACAGAGGAGAACCCAGCTGAGAACGAAGCCAACACGGAGAGAAGGAGAGCCAGGAGGTGGTGAGAGACTGAGTCCTCCTGGCGTGGCTTGAATACGTGGGTTCGGTCCTGCCCGAGCCCAGCTGAGTCCGGTGCTTTTCTGTTATGGACTGTAGGAGCCCATGGGAATGCACTTCCACCACCCGTAACCCAGAGTCCTGACCGAGTGACGATACCGCGTACCAGAGCCTTCTGCTCGGCAAGTCACATGTGTACAGACCCTTAAGAAAAATCAGAATGAGGCAAAAAGAAGTCAGCTGCAGAACAGAAAGTTCGCAATTTTAGAAATACATATGTGCACACATATTTTAAAACAGAACATTCCCCCTAGAAGCAGCGCGCTTGGGCCCGTGGGACGTTCCCCGTATGTTGTCCGAGGTCGGGCGGAAGTGACCTGTGGCATCACACTGGCAGGAGCACGTGCCGTGTGCTGGGTTCATCCCCTGACTGGGTGCCCGCCTGTGCTCGGTGACAGGATGTGTCGGTGGGGGTGACAAGACAGCTGCGTTTGTTTTCCTGACGGAGGTGATGATGTGATCGGTTCAGGGGTTCAGGGCCTCGGGAGCCCAGGGGCGCAGGGGGAGAGGAAGCCACAGTTTCACAAGAAGTCTCTCCCTGCTGTGCAGAACTGCAGGGGGCTGGGGGAGGGCCCAGGGCTTCCCAGGCGCGCTGATGACATCCCTCCCTCTTACAAAAGCGTTTTTGCTCCGATGTCCATCTCAGTCTGTGATGACCCTCCCATCTCTCTCTTTCCAGCCTTGAAGAGTTCCCTTGTAAAGGAAACTGAGGCCACTTGGCAATGGAAGGTCGTAAGCACGGAAAAATGCCTCCCATTAATCCTGTTGCTCTGCAGCTACGGGCTTTGGCGGGGGGAGGCTGCTGTGGATTTAGGGCACCTTTACTCCAGGGAGCTGTAAACGCTTCCTGTGGCTGCATGCGTGGTGTTTTCCCGAGTCTCCGCTGATGGTACCAGGGGCCAGAGTTATGGTCCCCCATTCACAGAGAGCAAAAGCAACGCCGAGAAGGCTGGGGTGCTTGTCTGAGCTGTCACAGTGAGAGGCTGAGACATTCACTGCCCCCCACCCGACCCTGTCGTCCCAGGGTTTCCGCCCCACACCTGGCCCACGTGCCCGGCCGGGCTGCCTCCCCGCAGCCCCCCTGCCCAGCCCTGGTCGGGGCACATTACTCCCCCAACGAGAAACCTCCATCGTTTTTTTGCCAGCAAAGCAAAGTAGAGATTCTTTTCTTTTTTTGAAGATTTTATTTATTTATTTGTTTTAGAGTGGGGAAGGGAGGGAGAAAGAGAAGGAGAGAAACATCAATGTGTGGTTGCCTCTTGGGTGCCCCCTCCTGGGGACCTGGCCCGCAACCCAGGCACATGCTGTGACTGGGAATCGAACCAGAGACCCTTTGGTTTACAGGCTGGCACTGGAGTTCACTGAGCCACTCCAGCCTGGGCCTCAACGTCGAGATTCTTTACCCAGGCAGGCAAGGTCCTGTGAGCTTGGGCCTCCGTCACCACCCTGGCCCCTCTTTCCATGACTCACTCCCATACTCCCATACTCCAGCCTGGCCTTTCCCCAAACGTGCCTTCGGCCTGCTGTTCCTCATCCAGGGGTGCTCACACCTCTGTCTCACCCCCTGCCACCAGCACCTGCCCTTATCGGACCCTTCTCTGTCCTCCGAGGCCTCCGGAAAAAGCCCCTCCTCCGTGAAGCTCTCGGAGACCTTTCCTAGCAGGAACTGAATCCTCAAACTCTCTCCCTCCTCGTCAGATTTGATATACGCCTGCCTTCGTTCCTAAATTCTGCCTGATGGTTACTCGGACGCCAGGGCACCTCCCCCATGGCGCGTCAGCTCACCGAGACAGGGAGCCACGCCTGGCTCCTCTCCCCGGCTCTCGTGGCGTCTGCCGCTGTGCGAGCATTTGCTGGCCGGACGCACAGCCAGTGGGGTCTCTCCCAGCTTAAAAATGAGGCTGAACGCCATGCGCCTCGCTCACCGCTGAGCCATTGCGGAGGCTGTTCCCTTTCGGGACGTGCTTCCCCCTCCCTGTCCCCAACCCCCCCCCCCTACTGCGTAGCCACAGCCCACCTGAGAAAGGCAATCACTGCATGAAACCATACCAACTCTTGCTGCCGGCAATACATCCAGATCTGTTTTCTATTTTCTTCCTCTCCTTTCTGCTGTCCTCTGTCCAGTCTGTTAGTCCACTGCAGAGGACGTCGGCGGTGACACGGTAATTAATGTCCTGCTTCTGCTCATAGGCCCCACGCGGCACTGGCCTACTCGGTTCCTTCTCCTCTCAGGTTTTTGCTGCTTCGAGAACGTCTTCCCCTGAACTCCGGGCCGGATGAAGCCCCGGGAGGGGTCCTTGTGGCCCCCTCTTCGTCGTGTGTGTGCTGTGTGTGTGTGAACACTGTTTTCCTGTCGTCCCGTCCCCCCACCGGATTCCCAGCTGCGCGGGGGCAGGGCTCCTTTGCATTATTTCCATCACTGTATTCTCAACACCCAGCACCCGGCCAGGGACTCACAGGTGCGCACGGAGCATCTGTTCCATCAATGATGGGTTGGGGGTCTTAAGCTGGGGGGCGAGGGGCTGCCGCAGTCAGATCTGTGCTGTAGGGAGGTTACTGGGTTACTGGGGCTACCGGCGTTTCACCAGGACAGGTGAAGCCGGCGGGGGGAGGGGCGAGGGGGACCAGGGACTGCGACATTTGTGGGGACTTGAACTAAGGGAGAGGGAGTGGCGCCGGAGAGCTGGGGACAGACCTGTGAGACGTTCTGGAGGGAGAAAGGAGAAAATGTAATGATTTGCCTGCTTTGGGGGAAAGCTGGTCCTCGAGGGCCCTTTCTGTTACGGCCAGGAAGCAGGAGGTCACCCGTCTGGTACCCTTACGTGGGTCTCCCCCACGCTGACTCTCTTAGTCCCGGGGCTCAGCATTTCGGGAGGGACATGGTGAAAGTTCCGGCCTCAGTCCAGACCCCAACCGCTTCTGCCAACCCTCGGCCTCCCGTTCCCCACAGCCCCCTGTGAGGGTCTCGTGACACCTGGGCCGTCCTTGCTTTCACCGTTGATGTCAGCTTTACGCCAATTAAGACGGGCAAGGGTTTCAGGCAGGGCTGTCTCTTTATCGATTAGCTGCACATGGAAGCCCTCGTTGTTAATGAAGAGCAGTCCATTGCTCTCGTCTGCTGACACGCGACCCCCAGGGGACGAGACCCGTGAGGAGGGGGCAGCAGGCTCCAGCAGCCACCACTCAGAGCCGAGGCCCCAAGCTTGCACAGCGCCCGGGGCAGCTCTGAGCCCCGGACTGTGACTGCGCAGCGTGACCGAGACTCCCCTCGGCCGTGGGTTGGTGTTTGTGCTTGTCACGAGGGCGCTGCAGCCCACAGTGGTTCCCGCTGTCTGGGACTGTCCTCGCTGGGCTGTGAAAACTGCCACAGTAACGACTGACGCAACTGATGGAAGAGTCTGGGAGCACGGTGACCTGCGTGACATCAGCCACTCGACCGCTGGCCTCCCTCCGGGAGAGCTTCACGCCCGAACGTGAGCAAGCCAGCAGGCCGTCAGAGGAGAGCTTCTTACCAGGGGCGTCTCCAGGGCCTTGCTGTGCAGGGCTGGCACCCTGGGCACCTTCCTCCGCTGCCCTTTCTCTCCCCGGGACACACTCTTCCTTCCGTCCCTTCCAGACTGAACGCACAGCAAGCTCTCTCTTCTCAGATAAACGGAGTCTGCCCGTCCCTCCCAGATAAACCTCCTTTCCTCACGCGCTGCCCGCATTTCTAATCTGTGCGGTCCATTTATATCACGGTGGCCTTGTCTGACGCCTGGCCTACTTCTCAGTGCAAGTTGCTGTGACTTCCGAGAGGCCAGACACCGTTCCTTCCACGGCACGGCAGAGGTGGGGCGAGGAGGAAGAAGACGCCAGGGAGAAGGACATCCATGCGGTCACCCACGGAACAGGGACCGGCTGCGGCTCTGCACGCAGTCTGCGGGACAGACCCCGCCAGGGGGACAGCAAGAGCAGCGCGTTGTAAAAGAGGGACAGTAACTGTTACAGTCCTCGCGGCTGCCCTCTGGGGTGGGCGCTGCTCTCGTCTCCCTTCCGGCAGAGGAAACTGAGGCACAGAGAGGTTAATCAACGTGCCTGGGGAGACATTGCAGTGACGCCACTGACGAGGGGCGGAGACGCGGTCCCCGGGCACTGACGGGGAAGTTGTGCAGATGTGGCTTCTCTGGGGCCATCCTGATTCAGAGTCTCCGTGTCAGCGGAGTCCCAAGGACGCTTGTGCTTGTCGGTCATGTGCTCTCGTTTTGGGTGTGCGAGGCCCTGCCAAAGGCTTGAGTCCCCTTTGCCCACGTGTCCCCAGGCTGAGAGCAGCGGTAGGGACTTGATCAATGATTGTGGACAGAATTGCCACACCTTGGGCCGTGTGACTGAGTTTCAGAACACACCAGTCTGCACTCTAAACCTGCTTTCTCACTCCACGCGGTAGGACCCCCTTCCGACGAAGTCGGTGGTCTTCTCTGACGCTGAATTCTTGCAGGGACCCAGTATGGAAACTCCAGGTGCCAGAGCCTGTTCTGAAGAGACTGGGGCTTCGGGGACTCGGGAGAGGACTCTGTGTGAGCGCTGCCTCCACAAGAGGCAGCCCTGGGCCAGGGCTTGCCAAAGGACAAAGCAGATCCAGCAGGGGCGGGGCCGAGGGGGGAAGAGGCAGCTGTGTGTTTGGGGAAGACAGCGAGTCAGGTGCTTGCGGAGCTGTGGGGGTTTTTAGCAAGTTTTTGAGGCACAGCAGTCTCCCCTTATTCGCGGGGGACATGGGCGAAGACCCCAGCGGATACCTGAAACCGTAGGAAGTACCGAACCTTGGATATACTTGTTGTTCCCTACACATAAATACCTGCGATACAGTTTATCAGTTAGGCGCCGTAAGAGATCAGTACAACCAATAAAACAGAACCACTGTAACCGCCGTCTGCAACAAACGGGGCAGGCCAAGGTCTCTCTAACACGTGACTGCAGCACTCCACCGCCTCCTGGCGACGCTCCGAGTCGGTGCACGCCCCCGGTGACGTCATGAAGGGAGGAGAGTGACGTGAGCCAGGTAACGTCAGGCGTCTCTCCGGCGCGCAGGAACCTCCTGCATCACCGCTCCTGCGCTTTGGGGCCCTTGGTGGGCCCCACGGTGACTGCGTAAGGCCGCGCCCTGTCACGCAGTCACCGTCCAGCCAGTGCCAGAGGCTCCTCGGTGGCCTTGGGGCGGGGCATCCGGGGCTGGAGACAAACGGGGGAGGAGTCACGTCCCCGCGGGCGCAGGACTCGCGAGATTTCACCTGCCGCGCAGCACGCGGGACCTCCCCACAGGTCAGTGGTTTATTTCTGGGTTTCTCCCGTTATTATTTGGACCTCGGTGGCCGTGGGTAACGGAGACCCCGGGAAGTGGAACCAAGGGGTAGGGGGACTGCTATGCTTTGCAGGGTAATTGCTCTTTCGCCGTATCTTCCAAAACTTCGCCAAAGCGCTGCGTGTGTTTCCAGTGTTGGGCGTGAGCGCGCGTGTATTTCGAATGCGACCCAGCAGAGACGGGCCTTCGGGGCGCCCAGCGTTGCTCGGGTTATGGATGTCAAAACACGACCCTTGCAGGATCGTTCTGAGGGTCTGAGCTATCCTATTTAAAATGTCTGTCAAATAGTAGATGCTCCAAAAAAGAAAAAAAGCTAGCCAATATTGGATTCCCGGCAATGACCGAGACCCGCACGTTTGTGCTGAGCGTGGAGAATTCGGAATTGAGGGAGGAGCTCAGAGTTTGGGCGCGTTAACTTTTACCGGTGCGCCATGGGGACGTTGTCCGGCCTTGGTTGCCTAAGCCCAGAAGAAAGTCCACCGGGACTGGACCCGCCCACGTGTTTAAAAGTCCGGCGGACCCGGGAGTGTCTGAGCGGGAAGGGGCTTTCAAGAACACGGATTTCGTTTCCCATAATCCACTGATGAGGGACTGAGGCCTCAGAGAAGGACCGAGGACCGCTGATGAATTGTTTCTATTTTTTATTAAGTGTTTAAAGGTGTAGTCGTTATTTATAGGGCAACTTTAGAAATTATTGCAAATAACCAAGATAGATAGTGAGCACGAAGCATAAAATGTCTAGTGCAGATTGCTCATCTTATTAATGAGGAAACCGGGGTTGTATTTTATTTTGTTCGCTGCTGAGTCATCGCCTGCAGGCGGAGCACCTGAGCAAGATTTGGAGGAGGGGTCGGTAAAGAACAGTTGTGGTCTGGAGCGTTTTTCTCGTTTTTCTTTGCTTTCCAGAACACTGCGGATAAACTGCTGCTCAAATATATTTCCAGCCCTTTCTTGAAGGACTGGTTTTATTTGGCCAGAGAACTCTCGGTCTCCTGGAATAAAGAAAAGTGAAAATGTGTAGATGTGGCCTAGATCGCCCCAGAGACAAAGGATGTCTGGGTAAGTTAGGATGCGAATGCTAACCGTGGTTTAAGGAAGAAGATGCGTAGCTGCCGGTGGAGCAAGGCATCTGCAGACAGAGAGTCCTGGCCTGGTGTGTTGGCTCAGCCTGTGGATAGAGACCAGGCTTTTCCACGGCTCTCTACTGCGCCCTCCTCAGCATGGGGGCGGCTGGTCCACAGGCTGAGAAGCCCAAATTGCTTGTCTCAACGCCAAGCCTCACTCTCGCATTCAGAACAGCAAACACGCAGAGGACTCGCTCACTCTGTCTGTGTATCGGGGAGCAGAACCCTCTGCAGACACCTCCCTCGGAATTCCGCCAGTTCCCACGGCTGCATCTGTGTCCCCTGTCTGCTGATGGCTGGTAAAGCGAAAGGGGACCACCCCAAGGGACTCAGCCCGCTTGGAATTCACCTCCTATGTTGACAGAGGGCCCCCCCCCCTCTCTGAGCTGTTGCTTCTCAAACAATGTGAAATTCTCTAAAGATGAGACTCAGAATAGCTTTTGGGAGGGGAGCACGTTGTCTGCTGCATTACGGCTGACACCGATTCTGGAATTTCTTTGGAGTAGTTTATTGGAAGAATACTTTCTAGATCGGTTAGCAGGTAAGCACAGGGGCTTTAGCGGCAGGTGTCCTGGGTTTGCACTAATAGCATGTATTAGCTATCAGTCAGTTTTCTCACCTGTAAATTGGAGATAGTACAGTACCTACCTCATAGATATGGGGGGAATTATTATTATTATTATTATTGCTGCAAAAAGTGAGTTGGCAACATTGTGTCATTATTAAGAACCTGAGACAGTGTCAAGCACATAGTGAGCACATTTGGGAAATGTTAACTGCTTTCTATTTAAATTAGCCTCGCTGCTGTAGATTTAAATTCTGTTTATCCTCATTCAAGTCAAAACTGTATAAGCCGCTTCCCCATTCCCAAAGCCTGTGTCTGTACTTCTCTAAACATAGAACGGTGTCTGCTATGGATGGGTCCCCTCCGTGGTGGGCTTCCGTTTTTAGCCTAAGAAGTACAGGCAGAACGTTGCTGGTGTTTTTTCATTCATTTTCAGACGGCTGGAGAGTGAAGCCTGTTTTAAAAAGCTTCCATTTGTTTGCTCCCAGAATCCATTTATTTGCTCCCAAATTGGATGTTTGCGTCTCAGGTCCAAAGTGAAACAACAATGCAATTTACCTTATCTGCTCTGCATTTCTGGCTCGCGGCACTTGGACTTGGCTGTACCTGCCTCCCCGGGTGCCAGGGCACACAGCCTGTGCACTTTCCTCCCAGGCCCAGGAAAATGAGCTGATCTGGAAAATTCTGAGGTTGTTCAGAAGACTCTCAGAATCACTGCCTCGCTTTGGGCTACAACATGGATGGGGGAGGGCGTGCTTGCCCGGAACCCAGTCCCCAGAGTTGGAAGTGCACCTGAAGTGGGGGGCGGAGGGGTGGGCGGCAAGAGGAAGCCGTTCTTTACAAGTGGCAGGTGGGCCCATCTGTTCCAGGCACTTTTGCCCACGGCGCCCCTGGCAAGCCTTGGCACAATCGGCTGTCCGGATTTTCTTGCTATTTATCCTGAAAGTGTCCCCGAGAGTTCTATAAACAAACGAGGTGTCCCCTGGGAGGCACACTGGCAGGAATTGGTGGTTGGAGGGTGGACTGTCTGGGGCAGCGAGCTTCAGAGGATGGGCACCCACCTTCCATCCCACACGGGTGCCTGTGGGAGGTCTGCAGGGTGTCCTTACTGACCCGAAGAAAGGTCACACACACCACTGGTGAACTTTAACTTCGTGTGGGTGTCCTGGGGACTAGGAAGACACAGGCCACGGTTTTTCATCGCCCGGTGTATTCTTCCCGGGCTTGCCCTCTCTCTTTTATTTTTCCTGTTCCGACTCTGCGGTGGACGGGTCGTGTCCCCCGCTCACTCATGGATACACGGTGCACTTGCCAGCGTTCCATATCGAAGTGGAAACTTTGGAGTTTGGGTTTCTCCCATTGTACAATGAAAACAACAGTAAATTAAATCGATTGCCTAACTGCCCAGCATTTTGATACTTTGCAAGATTCTTGAGCGCAAAGTGAGGTGCTTCGAATCACGCAGCAGACTTTTGGAACCTCGTTGGCTGGAAACAGAGACCAGGAGAAAGCTCTTCGGAGGCTGCTGGCATTTTCTTCCCTTTAACTTGGAGGGAGACGGCAGGGGTGGCCATCGGGGTGAGTCTCAGTTCTGGAAGAAAGAGCTCCGGAGAGTTTTCTGCCTGTTTTTCCAAAGACTCACTCCGAACTTTGTGAAAGTAAGTCAGATGCAAATAGGAACTTTTTCTCACCCTCCACGTTTTCTCCTGGGGTGGAGTTACATTTGAGGCACTTTGGTAAAATAAAACGGAGAACGCCGCCCCTCGGGGTTGCGGTCAGTGCGTGTTTGCATGTAGTGTGCTGTGCGCTGGGAAGCGCCGCGCGATTCTTGTAACAGGCGTCGTCCGCGGCAGGTGTCCCCGCGCAGGCCGTGCGGTCAGAGATACCACATGTGTGTGGTGCCAGGTGGGCACTGGACGTATGGGGGACCACTCTGTAAGGTCTGTAAAGGTGTAGCTGCTATGCTCATATAACACTGAATGTCAGCTGTTACTGATAAATGAAAATAAACGACCCCGTCCGGGGCGGGGGCTGAGGATCCCCAGAGCACGCAGGGCGGGTGCTGCTGCGGCTGGGAGCGGGGCCAGGGGCCCACAGAGGGCGAGCAGCGGTCCCGGAGCTTGTCCCAGGCCCCAGTGCTGGTGGGCCATTCAGAGCCCTCCGGGCACCCTCGCTGGCTCTTCTTCGTTCAGTCCGGGGTCTGACCCTCAGGCCTAAGACCCCTTTCCGTTCTTTATTTCTCCTCTCGTCCCAATTCCTGTGAACTTTAGGGCCTTCAGCGCAAAGGAGTTCATTAAACACGTCCCCCCCCCACCCCACCCCACGGTGGGGCTCGTGGGCCCCTCGGACAGGACTGAAGGACAGAAATGGGGGTGGGGTGGGGGAGAGGGCTTGTTTTCCTCGGGGGACCGGGCGCAGAGTTTGACACCCTTGCACAGACCCCCACTGGTGGGGGGCGGGGATCAGAATCACCCTCACCTCCCGCCCTGGGCAGCGACTGAACACAGTGCTTCACACCAACAGTGCCCTCCCCAAAGGGAGTTCTCTTTCCGTTTCCTTAGGCGTGAAACACACTTGCAGATAACACGGCAGGCTGAGCGGACACAGCAGGCTCCTTCCACCTGAGCACGCGAAATGCTCAGTGCAACAGTAAACATTCACTTAACTATGTAGCCAAGCTCTGTACTTAAAGAAGCTAGATATTAATGAAAAAGAAGGACATTCTCAGGTGCCAGGAAAGAGGAGGAATAGAAAGCTTGCTCAGTGGATGGGGGGAAGATGCTGGAGTAGGGGGAGGGGGCAGGAGGGTGGAAGGGGAGGGCCAGGACCCAGATAAAGGCCCCCAGGGCCTGGCGCAGATGTTGCTGTGCATCTGGGAACAGGAAGGGAGACCGCAGGCCTGCGCCAGGTGGGGAGTTGAAAGAGAACTTTCTGCATCCAACTGGGAACCTCCGAGGGCTGCCCTTTACTTGAAGGGAAGAGTCGCAGACCTCCGGGGGTCCACGGAGTTTGCCATCTGTTTGAGACCATGCGCAGAAATCACGTCACCGTAGAGGAATCGGAATTCTCAGGACACACTGTGAATGCTGGACGGAGAATCCAGCACCCCGTGGGCCACCTTACCTGGGTCGTGCCGAGTGTCCGTGTGGGAAATGGAGGAGGAAACGCTCCGACCAGTAAAAATATCCGGGTCCCGGCAGGGGTCCCGTGGGGCCCTTCTAGGGATAAGTGCGCCGTCCCGGGCACACCAGAGTCCACAGGACTTAACGGTGAACTTAACGCAAAATATCTCAGAGCACGCTAGGAAACAGATTCTGGGAGAGAGAGGGATTTGAGGCAGGACATAGTAAAATGAATACCCAGAGAATTAGAGAAATGAAATCATGAAAAAGGACTATAAAATAAGAATCTTTGAAACTGTAACAATTCTGAGTACTTGCTATATGCCAAGCAGAGTTATAAGCACTTTGCATGTGGTATTATGAACCCGACCAGGCCAGGGGATCTGAGAAAACTCAGGCACAAATTGGGTGACCGAGGTCGCCCAGGAAGTGGGGGAGCCAGATGCAGAGCAGTGACAGAATGGCAGGGCATGTGGCTGCATATCCGAGGATGGCCAGGGTGACTGAGCAGGTCATTTGGCCGCTGTGACCAGTGCAGCCACGGGAAGGTCGCCAGGCTAGACCGAGTCTTCTCTGGACTGAACACTCTTTTCTTTTCCCGAATGACGAGCTGGGGGTGAGAAAGCTGGCCAGGGAGCGGGCATACTTGTCGCAGCTGTGGCCTCTCAGCGCATTTCCCCAGACTCATCCCTGCAGTCCAGCGTCCTCAGGAAGTGACCACGTAGTCCAGAGATATCGGCAGCTGCAGCTGGAGGACCCCGTGCCGGCTCAGAGGGGCCCGTGGTTATATTTTCAGAAAACTCGGGAAATGGTTACTGAAAATTAAACTCAGCCATTGTAAAAATTGCATTATACAAAGTTGCAATTGAGTGATATTAAAATAAGGCAATGAACTCCCAAAACTCATCACTCCCTAATTATTTTGCTAGTATCTGTGGTTTCAAGATTACAGGCGCTTATTGCATACGCCAGGGTCCCTGGCCCCTCCGTGACAGGCAGACAGCTGCCCAGCGGATTAGCCTCCCGCTGCTGTCGCATCCAATTATCATGAACTTTGCAGCTTAAAACAGCACCGTTTATTGTCTCGCAGTTTAGGTGGAAGCCCTGGGTGGGGGGCGCGGCTCCAGTGGGCTCTCGCTCGTGGGCTCACGAGGCCAGAATTGAGGTGGTGGCCTGGTGGGCTCCAATCTGGAGGATCGGGAGGAGCGTCTGCTTCCAGGCTCACTCCGGCCAAGGACAGAGTTCAGTTCCTGGTGACAGGAGGACTGAGCTCCCGGGTCCTTTGCTGGCTTCCGGACAGAGGTCGTTTTCACTTCGAGAGGCCACCTGTGTTCTCTGGCCCATGGCTATCTGCGTCCCTATGTTCATTGCAGCTTCATTCGTATCAGCCGAGCTTTGGAAACAACCAAAGATGAACAGCCCAAGGAGTAGTATATGGCCCTGGCTGGTGTGGCTTAGTGGATTGAGCACCGGCCTGCTAAACCAAGGGGTCGCAGGTTCGATTCCCAGTCAGGGCACATGCTTGGGTTGTGGGCCAGGTCCCCAGTAGGGGGCGCATGAGAGGCAACCACACATGGATGTTTCTGTGTTGGATGGAAGCGGACTCAGAGTCAAATTTGTTTGTCGTTCCTCGTCTGCCTGTCAGTTCAGATCACTGAAGAGTTTGGGCCCTCTGGGAGAGAATGGTTCGTTGACACGGACTGGGGGATTCTCCGAGTTTGTGCATGCCCTGTGGCTGAAGAGTTAGGTTGACAGCTCTGCGGTTGTCCGTGTGTGTCTGTACGTATGCGTGTCTGTGGTTCACGCACGCCCTGCCTCTCGTTGTGTGCATCTGTACTGTTCCCTTCTTCCGAATTGTGTTACCACATCAGGTCGTAAAGTCCCGTAAAGGAGCTCTATTCTGACAACTTAGAGGAAAACAAGGCCTGATATAAATTAAGTATTCCTAAAATTCCCAGAAATTAAGAAACTTGAACCTCAAATAGTTTCAGTGTGAAAAAAAGGTATGGCTATATAAACGAACAGGAATGTTTTAATAATCCCAGTTCACATAATCTCGGTAAAACTTTGGCACCCAAGACTAGTTTAATAATTTGGTTTAACGAAAGCAGTGACGTTTCCTCTGCGCGGGCATTAAATATAATAAAAACGTGCGTGTTTATTCTGCTTGAGCTCCGTGAACACACACAGGTTCATTCATCAAATAAGCCAGCATTCCTTCTACTTAGTGTTTAAGATTATGAAAAATAGAATGTTTCACGGAATTGAATCATTATTCTGAAAACTTTATTTTAACGATAGTTATATCTTGTAGTACGTGAACTTGAAGATCAGTTTCAGTATCTTTAGGTAGCTCAAAACTTGGCACTGCTATGAAATTGATTTCATTCATGGATGTTCGTTGGAGACATACACCCTCTCTAATAGCAGAGAGCCCTGAAACATTCATTCCTAACCATAGTTTGAGGTGTGTGTACGTTTGTGCGTTAGGCTTCTATGCTGCAGAGAGGCTGGGGTTTGGGGTCTGTCGGTGAGCGTGTGAGTGAGACGCTGCTGACCCGTTCAGACAGTGGGGTCAGACCGACCGAGCCCGGGTACCAGCCTCCGAACGTTCTCGGTGGGGCGGAGGCGGCTGGACGTTCCCATCGATGCCCGCGAATGAGATGGGAGGGAGGAGCAACCTCGCGTGCAGGTGGGCAGGCTGTGTCTCTGTTCATGAAAAAAGAGAGTAGTTTTGTCCTAAAAGAAAACGACTGGTGGCTGAAGGATTGAGGAGGAAGAAAGAGAAGGACTGAAGGATGGGAAATCTTACGGAAGGTTTGTGGGGAGGAAGTGTTATTTGTTGTGGTCAAAGCTAGCTCAGGTTTGAGGGGTTTATCTGTAAGACTTCAAAAAGGACTTGAGTGTCAACTATGATGCTGATGCAGAAACCGGGATTTGTTTTATCTCTGTTCCAATGACAACAAGTTTTGGACCATTGGTCCACTCTTACTAGGAGGTTATAAAACGTGATTCTTTACCTTCTGTGTGATCTGCCAAGAGAGCAGAGATTCTGTGTTTTAACAGAATAACCTTCCATGGTTTGTATGGATTTTATTACATCCTTGGTGATTTAAGAAAACAAGCTTGTCGCTTAGGTTCTTTACAATCTTGCTACCTTCTGTGTTCTATTATCACTTTGAAATAAGGAGAAAAATGTGCCTCAGGCGCCCAGGTCCTGTCTGAGGTGTCCAGATCGCCTCACAACTTGATTTTTGCCTTTCCAAAACCCACTTTTAAATGATATCTTTTGCACCTAAAACCATCTTTGGGATTCCCCAGAGGGCCCCTGGAACATCTCAGGGAATTCTTTGTATCACCTTTTAAAAGGAGAAGTGTTAGGAATGATAAGGTTTACTTGGTGAGCAGCAAGCACAGCGCTCTCCAGTCAGAGGAGATGCTTAGCCTTCCCCGGGCCGAATCTGCGTGGGTGACGCTATTCGTGCGAATAGTTCAGAGCTGCGTGTCACGTGTGACGTTCCCGGGGACTGTCAGCGCCCTCTGGGGACGTCTGGGACACGTTCCTCTTGATCAGAGTCCTGGCCATGCTTTGCCTTACACTGGACAAAAAAACGCAGCACTGGTCACATTGTATTTTGTTAAATGTTACCTTTGTGGCCACTTTATTTCTTTAATTTGAATTCAGCATCTTCTGGGCGATAGTTTCAGGAGGAGTTTTATTACCTGCGGTGTTTTAGTAACACACAGTGATTTAGGCCTTACTCCAGGCTTGGAGACTCTCTGTACCTGGTATTCCTGATACAGTCTTGGTATTTTCTAACTACATGCTTGATATTTCATGGTATATTATGTTTTAGGATTATAGTATGTTAAATATAAAGTTTTTTTTTCATTGTAAAAATTATGCTCATTTGCCCTGGCCGGTGCGGCTCTGTTGGTTGGAGCATTATCCCATCAACCAGAAGGTTAGGGGTTCAATTCTCAGTCAGGACACATAATACAAGTGACCTCCGTACCCTTGCATTGTCCAAGATGCACCCCCGTCCCTGCTCAGGACTCCCATAGGCCTCGCCGACGACTCCCTCATCTACCTGCTTCCATAAGACCCGCCCCTTCCTTTCCCCTCACTGATGAGCTTCCTCCTTGTACAACAGCCTGCATGGAATCCTGTCCTTCATTGTCTGGCACATCTCGTCTTTCACACTTTGCTTTCCTCTTCCATCTGTGGTTCAGTTCTCTCGACTCCCTGACCTCTCCGAGCCTCAGTTTCCTCCCCCTTAGAGGACTGGGACATCCACCTCTGAGAAATACGAGGATGAAACAAAATAACGCCTGGGAAGGAGCCAGGGAAAGTGCTCATTATGAGTCCCTCTCCTTGGAGGAAAAGTCCCACGGCCATGAGGAACAGCGTGGGAGCTGGTTAAAGACATGGAATACGTCACTGTAACTGTATCTCCCCAATGGGGAGACAGCCAGAGCAGGCGCCCTGACGCAGATGGTACAGCCGGGGACGGGAGCGCCACCTCACACCAGTCGGATTGGGGGCACATGTTCCTTCCTTCTAGGCAGCGGACATCCGGCCCCACTGGGACTTGGTCTGTTGGAAGCCTCTTCCGTGTTACCTTGAGGTCATTAGAAAAGTCCCTTCACAACCCAAGGGCAAGGGGCCTCTCAGAGGGGAGCCCCCCTCCTGGCTGGGCTGGCTGCCCACATCGTAGGTTTCTCTGTGGGGCAGCTGAGCGTGCCAGGCATGCTGGCTGTTTCCACGTCTCAGGCCAGAAGAAGCCAGTCCGGGCACAGGTGCAGAGGGCTGCTTCCGACTGTGCTGCGTGAGGTCTCCATCGTTCTCCGGGCTCTGCGTGGGGCCCCCTCCGGGCCGGCTGGCAGCTCCCACACACACTGCGATATTTCTGGAAAGGAGAAAAGCAGAAAAAACGATAAACATTCCCTGGGAGGTTACAGGAAAGGACAAAGTCACGGCTTGACAACTGGATTGGCGACGCCAACGGCCGCAGTTAGCATTCAGCGAACGCCAGTTTTAGACGCAGAAATGCAGAGTAATCAGAAACACATTGGCTCCAGAAGGGAGATCAGTGGTGCTTGGCAGCTGGCAGAGATCAGCCTGCGTGCAGAGGGAGCAAATCCTCAAGGCCTGGGGACTTTAACCTCTGAGACCGGGAGACCACCTCCAGGGACCGTGACCACGAGGGTGACGTATTTGCAGCTGTCTCTGACTCAGCCCCATGGTTCTCAGTGACACTTCTGCTTTTTCTTTCTTCATATTAACACTCCCCCCTGCCCCCACCCAACGTCACCTTCTAAGCTCAGTCCGTGCCTCATTGGGGCCAAGTTCTCCAGGAAGCACCTTAGTCATGGTGCCCAGGGCCCACAGACTGTTTTAATTTCTTTTAAAATCAGAAGGAAAAAAAAAAGGACTTTTAGGTCAAAGAAAATGTTTCAGTGTTGTTAATATTCATCTTTACACCAAATGCATAAAGTAGAATGTAAGTTCTTCCTTTGACGAAGGGAAGGGCCCACGAAAGTCACAGCGCGGCTCCCAGCTGCCAGCTTGGTTTGTCATCTGTACGAGCGGACGCAGACACTAAAGGACAGCACTTGTTTCGTCCCGAGGTACAACCAGCGCGGAGGCCACCGCCCAGGCCTCTGGCCTCGGGGCTGAGCACACCTGACCTTCGCAAGCAGCCTCCCTCACCTTGGAAGCTTCAAATGCCGGACTGTTTTTACCTGCCTAGACGAGCTGACGCGGTCCTGACACTTCCACCGTCTCCTTCCGCTGTCCTCCCTCGCCCCCTCAATGCTGGCTCACCGCATCGCCTCCTGCCGCAACCCGGGCACCCGCACACCTGCTCTAGACGGTGGTCAGCGCCCAGCGCGTGTCGGCTGTCCTTCCGCCGTTTATTTCTCAGCTGGGCGAAGTCTGATCTCATGCTTTCTTCAAGGGCTCCCGGGAAGTGTTCTCCGAGTTCTGGCCTGTTCGTGAGATTCTCCTGCCATCTTTGTATTTGAATGCGTTTAGTCAGGACATGAAATTCCTGGCTCACATCTTTTCTCAGGGCTGTTAGAGCGTTTTCCCCTGGGTCGCTCTGTTTTGTCAGATTTCATCGCCCAGTCTGCCCACCAGTTCTCCTGCTTCTCGGGTCAGTGCAGAGCCCTGTGGCCTGGGACGAGCTACGTAACTTACCTGAGCCCCAGTCTCCTTGCTTTCACAACACAGGTGTTAACTGGACTTCCAATCCAGGGGTGAGAAGGTGGCGGACCAAAATGCTTTCCACAGTCCCTGGAGGAAAGCGAGAGCTCAGGGCTGTCTGTCTGTCTCGCCGTCCCCGTCCTGGCAGAGCTGGAGGGGCAGGTGCCCGGGTGCAGCGCCGCCGGCTGGGGAAGCCGCCAGTGCAGAAGGAGCACGGGGCTGGGAGCCAGAAGTCCTGGGCCTGTTCTCTCGGTGCCGCTGGCCAGCTGGCTGCCACAGGCCGGCCCCTTCGCCCGGAGCGCGGACCCTCGCCTGGACGGAGCGTGCTTGCCCCTGCCTCTGTCATAAGGGTCTGGGAATGGGAGCAGCAGGAAGGGACACAGACAGGGTGCTGTTACTGCTGCTAAAGTAGCACATGACGACACGGAGGTCGGGTCTCGGGGGGGCCTTCAGAAGGAAGACAATGGTGTCCGTGGCCGAGCCAGGAAAGGCGGGGCTCTGAGCACCCAGGAGGTGGCCCGGCTGTGGCCTGGTGGTTGAAACACTGGCTGTGCAGCAGGATTGCCTGGGTAGCAACCCCCCTGTCCCCCCGACTGACTCGGAGGCCTGGGAAGCGATTTGCCTGTCTGTGCTTCACTCTCCTCGCTGTAGAACCAGGGGGACCATCACCCCTCACCGCTTGGGGTTGTTCTGAGTGTTGGGCATGCCGATGCACGTGGCACCGTGACCTCTAAACCTTAGAAGAACTTCTGCATGGTGAGCTCAGTAATCCCAGTGGCCAATGGCAGGCCTTTCGACTGGTTGGTGACGGCCGTCTTGGTTCCGACCACGGTCCCTTCATTTGCATATTTTGGTGTGGGGAATGAAGTCTGGGTTTTGTTTCAATTCAGCCATCTGGTGATTTCTGTTTGTCCCCTGATGAGGTCCTGCAAAAGCTGATTGAGGGAAACACTGAGTTTGACCAAATCATGCTTATGCCCAGAAGCTACCTAAATTCCATTTGTCATGCAGTCTGCTTCCTCAGAGGACCTGAGGCCTGGCACAGGGTTTGAAAATTGTTTTGGGGAAGAAGTTACAAAGATGCATGTTTGCTGCAGCTAGAAGAAAATTAAAGTTCGTATTCTCAAGACAAAATGGCATCAATTTTCCCCAAATATTTCTATTCCGTGAACACACTCCCTTTATTGGAAGTGAGTGGGTCACGTGATGTGATACTTCACTGAAAACAAATTCTCTTTAGAAGATAATTTCTTCATTATCCTCAGAGGCTCTGGAATCAGCTCTTAGACTCAGAATCCAATTTTGAGTGACTTAAGAAAGTAAAGCCTTTATAACTTTTCTTTCTGAGTTACGGAAGAACAAAGGCTGGACACCTTCGCTAAAACAGCCTATTAAAGCGTCTCACTGAACAACACCCAGTAACACATTTAGAAACTGGTAATTTTGCAATAAATTGAACTTAATACATTGCATTAAAGAAAGCTTTTCTTCCATGCATTACCATTTTGTAGTTTGGTTTCTCTGTAATTCCAGGCAGGTCGGTTTGCAACTAGAATAAAATAACAGGATGTGAACGCTAACCCCTCACTCAATTCTGCAGGGGCCCCACGAGTTAGTGCTGTTTTCCTTATTTATATATGAGGAAACTGAGGCTTGGGCAGGTTATCCTGGGGGTAGAGGGATTCGAACTCGGCTCCACTCCACTTCTCAGCCTTTGTTCTTGCGACCGTAGGGGCACTGCCTGCTCTTAAAGGACTTCTCGTGACCCCGCCCCACGCGGCGCACACGGGAGCTCCCGGGCTGTCCAAGGCAGAGGCGCCCATGGCCGGGGCTTGCTGCCCGCGGCCGGCAGGACGCGGGGAGCTCGGCGGCAGGCCAAGACCGGCTGGCTGTCTGCCGCGGAACGGGTTTAGATGATTGATTCAACCTCCGGGAGCTTCCGTTTTCTTACCTGTAAAATGAGAATAAACTTAATCCCAAGGAGATTCTGAGGGTTCACCGAGCTTGTTACAGGGTGGCATGCTTAGCACCAGGGCCGGGCACTTGGTAAGTGATACATTAGACGTAATTGCGCTCTGCAACATGAGTAACAACGGCAGGAGATGCAGCCCAGCCCTCCCCGAGTTCAGAGAGGGCCTGTTCCAGTTTGCTGCCACTCCAGTCCAGTTACGTAAACACACCAGCCCGAGGGCCGGTGCCCTCAATCCCATTTGTTTCCGCGTGAATTTATTTAAGCCGTGCAGCCAGGCTCTGGGCTGGCCCACTTGCGGGGAGGATGTATCTACATGAAGCTGGCGCGGACTCTGCAGCTTAGAGGTGCAGCTGGATGCCGTGATTTTTTGGGCACTGGCCAAAAGTTCCCGGGGGCCTCTTGGGAAATTTGGGGCTATGCTTTCGCTCTTTGCGGCCCCCTCCATCCCCAGGCCCCCACCCTGCTGGCCCCTCTGATGAGTCAGTCCTGACAGGCCCTGGTTCATTACGGAATCCCTGGGCGCCCTGGAAATCAGGGCCCCGATAATTTGCCTGCATCCCAGCTGCCCAAACCGCAGCCGCTGCCCCGCAGCTCCGGCTTGTACCACAGTAGCTCTTAACTGCCCACGGCGCCTGGGCCTTCTTTTTCTCTGTGACCAAAGCTCGGCGTGGGGATCCTTTCGTGCTAATCGTTTATTTCATGCACCTCCCGTCTGTCAGTGGACTTGCGTCCACGCTGCGCTCTTCTTTGTGAAGAAGCCCCTACTACGCTCCTGTTCCTCCGGCGGTTCCCTTCCGCCCTCACCTTCCTCGGCAGCTTCTCCTGATGCAGCGGCTTCCACCCCTGCGACTGCGCCCGTGACAAATGGCTGTGGGTGAGGTTGCCCGATGTCGGGGGCTCTGTGTGCAAGACCCCTCGGTCTTCTCTGTTCCCACGCTCCTGCCCCCCTCTTTGTTGGACGCTCGTCCCCGAGAGCAGGCCCCAAGGACAGTCAGGGACGGAAGGAGAGGACACAGAGGCCGTGCTCTTTGCATCGGGTGCTTCCTCCTCCGTCTGCGCCACGTCTGTTGCATGCACCCCTACGTCTGTCTGTCCGCATCCACCCCTGCACCTACGAAACCTTGGCCGACGTGGGACGCGCCGCCCAGGGGTGGGGGGACAGTGCTGAAGTCAGTGTGCAGGGGCCTAAATCCACAGCCAAGCAGCCGAACCCCCAGGCCCCAAGCAGGGGCAGGAGCACACACTGGTCCCCTCTGGTCATACTCCTTGGTCTGGTCATCACTGAGTTGCAGGAATGTCCCACCGCGGTTGGTTAAGGAACTGCTGTCCTGAAGTGCCCGCTGGCTCTCTGTGCAGAAAGTTCTCTCCACGGAAGACCCGTTTTAGTCTCACGTCTCTGCGCTGCCTGAACCCCCCCGAGCGCGTCAGAGAACCACCGTGCACTTTGACTCGATGTGGATCCGGCTCAGGTGGGATCGGATTGTTCCGCCTCTCGCCATGGACTCTCTCCTGTTGTGTCTTTTCCTGCCTCTCATCCAGCACATGCAGAAAAGTTCCTGTGACCTGTCCCAGCCTGGCTGAGTCAGCAGCTCCTGGCGCGGGGACCCGATACTTAAGTGAACTCTCAGGAGCTCACGAGGTCACCCGGAGTTTGCTGACAAGTACTTTTGGAGATCCCTCCGAAACAGCTGGAGGTTTCTCTTCCTTTTTCCTCACATGTAGCTCCCTAAGACAGGCCCGAGTTGCACACATACGCACACACCTTCGCACACCTAACAAAAACAACTGAGCCCTCACAGTGCCAGACGTGGTGGCAGAGAGGAACAGCCCGTGCCCGCTGCCCTCGGGGACTTGACCGGGCAAAGCAGAAGACAGGCATGCACTGCACTGGAGCCCAAGGCCGAGGACAGAGCCGTGGCTGAAGACCTAGGCCACCCTGAGGTCAGGCCTGAATCACGGGCGTTAGCATCTCAGTGCTGTTGGCCGGCCCTGTCCCTGTGCCCTGAACGGCAGGCTCGCGGGTCACTGGTCTTCAGTTTCAGACGTGGGCGGATGCACTCAAGCCAACAAAAAAAGCAGAGGCAGGACCCTAGCGTTGGTCATTCTCCACTAGACCGGGACTCCCTCCGTGACCCGGACCCAAGGACATCAGCCTTGTATCCCACAGGAAAGGCCGCAGGCAACCGGGAGGGGTCACGGCGAGGTCACGGCCTGGCCGAGGCCTCTGAGCCAGGCGCACGCCCACTCAGGGCCCAGGCTGGGGCAGACGGTCAGCACCTGCGTGCTCCGGCCCCGGGAACAAATCCTGCTGGAGCGCCGCTGCTGGTCTCCGACAGCCCGGTGATGGATGAGGGCTGGCGCGTTTCACCGACCCCTTCCACATTCCTGATTCTCAAAACAGCCTGTCATTTCAGAACATCACCACCTGACAGCCGCTCACTGTGAGGGTGCCATGGCAACAGCCTCGCTTCCCCCCCTCCCATGTGTGCCGAGCCAGAGCCCGAGGTGGCTGCAGAGCAGAGAAGCTGTTCGGGACAGGGAGATGTGTACAGAATGGGGCAGGAGGCATTCCGGCCCCTGCAAAGGGACCGGCAGCGGCCAAGTCGGTCTCTCTCCTCTGTCTTCTGTGCTGGCATGCCGCCGTGAAGGGCCGGCAGAGCCTGGGTCCCGGTGGCCAGCCTGTCTGAGTCACCCTTTCCCTGTTAGTCCAGCCCAGGAGCGTTCTTTCCCGGTGACGTGGCGGATGTGCGCGGATGCCTAGGCTTGGGGTGACGTGTGGTGGGACAGCCGTGTCAGGGTCTCGAGGCTGCGGCCAGCAGCCTGCGTTGCACCGTGAGGAGGTTAGATTAGACCCGCAGTTTCCGGATCTGGTCGTGCCTTAGTCTGGGGGGTGGGCAGAACACAGACCCCAGAGAGGAGTTCAGGGCCCAGAAACCACCTTTCCGCCCGCTCTCTGGTGACATCAGCGCAGACTGGTGGGACCCGACCCTGAGAAGCTGGGCCCAGCCTCCCCAGCGCCCTCACAGCTCTGAAGGCTGAGGCTTGAGAGTCCCCAGCCAGGCTGTCCCTGCGGCCCCCTTGGGGCCACGAACAACCCCACAGCCACCAAAAAAACTCACCCCCACTCACACAAACTCTTGGCCTTCCTCCGGAGACACCTTCAGGCACTGGGAGGGCTGAGAGTCGGGTCCACTCGGCAAATGAGCCCTCTGGTCCTTCGGCCCAGCCGTGGGCCGTGGCCATCCACCTCGCCGTCAGATTGCTGGGCAGTGGGGACCCTGACCAGAGTGGCACACGGCCTCCGCGAAGCCCTTGAGGCTTATACTCCAGCACCTGGACGCGCTCTTCCCCGGGCCTGCAGCCGTGGCCTGCCGCAGGCTGGGAGAGCCGGAGTCTGCACGGGGGGCGAAGGCCGGAGTGGTGCGGACCTGGGACATGCGAGATGGAAGTCGGACAGAGGCTGATAAATCAACCAGTCCAGGGCTCCATGCTGAGCACAGCAATCTCCCGGTCACCGGGGAGCGAGATTTATGCCGGGAGAGAACCAACAGTCAGCTGATTCCCTCCCTGCCCAGGCCTCCAGGCCGCGGGGACCGGGGCGAAGGGGGGACCCGCCCTTGAACTGGGACATTCCGAGTCCCTGTTGCTGTCTGACCGAATCTCCCCGAACGCTGGCAGTGCCGGCAGAGGTGCTCTCAGAGCCGATGCCTTGTTAAAACCAAGGAAGGCAAGGTCTGGCCGAGGGAGCTGGCGCCCCGAGACACGGTGTTGGGGGTGCTGCGCACGGGAACGGGCGGCACCTACACGCTGTCAGGATGTCACGCCGGCACCAGGTCAGCTGCGCGCTGAGCAAGGAGAACTCCCGGAAGGAAGGGAAGACTTCCCGGGCAAAGGCCGTTCCAACAGTGAGACTTCCCCCCAGAAACAGTGTTGGGGGTCACTCCATGACCCGCTGGGTCATGCTCCCTGGGACAACAGGGGGATACCCATGCGGGGGGCAGACCCAGGTGGACACGGCCCCAGGCTCTTGCGGCCAGTCTGGCCAGCGTCTTTACAGGCGAGGGAGGCCAGAAGCCTTCACTCGCTGGTGCCTTTCAAGTGCCTGTCAGCCTCGGCTGGGTCGGAAGGACACCGGACAGTGGCAGAGGACACAGGAGGTGGCCCGGCTCTGCTGCAGAACTCCACGGCGGCAGAGGGGCAGCGCCGCCTACCCAGAGCGCGGGCCACACAGATGTTCTTCGTTTCCTGCGTCTTCTCTGTGTGAGCCGGCATTGCTGAGGGCACAGTAGCCGCTCTTCTTTCCGGAGGCTTCCCACTCTGTAGGGGACACTCAGTCCCTCGCCATCCTTGGGTAAGTGCTCGAGCGAACTGACTTCCACGTCCCCGGCCGCCTTCCGAGAGCGGGCCCTGACGCTGTCGCTGGGAGGTGGCCGAAATGAGGGAGTGGCCCCGCCCAGGAGTTCCGTTTCCATTTGTAACCCCTAAATGTGTGTCCCGGTGAGTCGCGTTGAATAAAGGCAAAAACAGCAGTAATGAGAAACAGGCTTTTCATTCGCCCCCCGTCCGCCCTCGGTGACAGCGAGCAATTGTGCTCCGTCTCCACCCAGGGCAGGGACTCGCACCAGCCCGAGGCTGTGGAATGGCGTGCTCGGTCGAGGCAAGAGCGCACTCTCTCCCCGTCTGGTGAACACGCTCCCGGGGTCTCTGGAAAGTCGGCCCCCAGGCTCACCTGGAAGAGGCCTTACAAACCCTTTTTCTCTCTCTCTCCTCCTCCCTCTTTCTGTGGAGTACATGTTTCCCTGTCACATCGCACAAGGAATTCCATGCATCTGTTCACTCATGCAACAAATCTTGAGCACCTACTATGTGACTTTCTTGAAGTTCTGCTTTATGACACTGCCTAGTGACGACTGTCCATGTGTTTACAACCCCTGATCTCTCCATCTCAGAGAACCAATCAGAGTGATGCTTCCTCGCGGGGAGGGGGGGCGGCCGCCCCGCCCCGTCCCCCGCCAGGACCTGCTGGTTCCGAGGGCCACCTTCTTCCAGGACACTCAGGGCTGACGGAGACGTGGGTCTGCCTGAAAAGACCCTTCCGAGACCAGACACGTGTAGCAACAAACTGAGACAAACAGCGAAGTCTCCGCTCTCCTGTCTGGCTGTCACTGCCTCTCGGTGCCTAGAGACTGTCCTCTGCTTTGTGTTGACACCGAAGGAGGGACAGTTCTGCCCTGGAGTCCCACGGAGCCCTAGAGCGCTGTCCTTGGTGATCCAGGGTCTCAGAGCCCCCAGGGGAGAAACCCCTGCCTGTGGCCTCGCCTCTGACCCCCGCGTGACGGCTGGGCCTGCATTCCAAAGGCGGCTGCCCTGTGAGTCAGCTTTACAGCTCCCGCCTGTGCCGCTGAGGGTTTAAACACGTTCCTTTACATGCTCGCTGGTTGGTTTGAATTTGTGGCCTGGGGGAAGGACGCTTCCGATCCCAAGAACAGCACCATGTTCTGAGTTTTATTCCCCCGCGGGGGTCGGTGGGCTGAACAGAAGTGACAATTTTCTGTATATTCCTAAAATATCTTAACTTTCTGTATTTTCCTTAAAAAATCTCTTGTTGGCATTTTTAATTTCTAAGTGTATGTATGTTTTCATTTTCATTTTGTTATTTTTGTCTAGTTAGGAAAGAAGAGCATTTTGATTTTGGAAAGCCTGGACAATTCAGAGAAATATTAGGGGAAGTAAAAACCAACAACCACCCTCGGTCCAAAATGAAACATTTTGTTCTATTTCTTTCCCCTCTTCCTGCTGTGACAGGGGTATTTTCTTGCCTGTTTCTCTCCTACTTCATTGTGACGAGCACAGTGATGGAGCTCCCTCCCCCGGGGGCAGAGGGTGAGTCAGCCCAAGTGACAGGAAAGGCACAGAGACAGAGACGGGACGCGACCGTCTCCAGGGCAGCGGGGACTCCAGGCAGAGTGGCCTGAGCCCCGGCTGCCACGGCTGCTGCCCGGGACCCCGGTGCCCACGTCTCAGCCTCCGCAGCAGTTGGGCCGGACCACCGGGGCCCTCCCGGACAGGACGATGTCCCCCTCGGGGTCGGAGGTCCTGTGTGAGATCCCGCAGACACAGGTCACGCGTTCTCCTTTCATGAGGTGGGAGACTGGGACTGAGGGGCCAGGCAGCCTGGCTTCCAGTGCTGACTGTGATTTTGGTTTCACGCCCCATTTTTCTACATCCTTGTCTTTTAAGGAAATTCCTTCTGGAATTACAGAATCCCAAACCCCACTGGTGTTCTCCTAAGAATCCAAATCAAATTCTCCCTCCCTCCCTCTCTCTCCATATACTTTCTTGCTAGTGGTGAAAGATTCCGGGGCAGAATGCAGGCGTAGCCGCTGTCCTCCGGCGCCCTTCGATCTCACGGGGAGACCCGACTTAGACACCAGCGAAGGTCAGAGGCTAAGAGGAGGAGCCAGAGTATCAGAAGCGGGGAGGGCCAGTTCCGTGCAGGGAAGGCTCCCTGAGGCCGCAACTGCAGGGCAGGTGTCCAAAGCAGCCTGGGCTTCAGTGTCACCAGACAGGGCGAGGACAAGTGACGGGAGCAGGGGAAGGTAGGCAAGTGTGCGGAGAAGTGAGTACGAGCACCCGGTGCTCAGCCCCACTCACTCGGGAGTGTGCATGGAAACCAGCCAGAGCACTGGGGGCTGGAGGCTTTGTGAGGTCATCTCAGAAGTCACACTTTGCAGCCAATGGAAATGAGGCTCAGAGGACCAATGATGGGACGCTGGTGGCGCCAGTTAGTTGCCACCTTGGGATGAACCCAGGTCTCCTGCGGTGGGTCCCAGGGGACTCCCAGCACAGCGCTCTGCTCTGCTGGGACGGTCAGATCCAGGTGGGGAGCTGGGGTCCCATGCAAGAGGCGTGGCTCGTCTGGGAGGCGTGGCTTGCCTGGGAGGCACTTATTTCAGATTTGCATACGCGAGTACTTCTGTGGTAGCACGAGGTTGTACGGAAAGCCTTGGGTTGCTCTCACTACATCTTGAACTTGACGGGCATTTAGTAATAGTTACTAAGATTTTTTTTCTGGATTTGCCGAACATACACACAAAAATAAAACCCCATCAGCCTTCTCAATTAATATTTCTTAATTAAGGTGGGAGTGACTGAGTCAGATCCGTAAGTCGATTTGCCTAATTATAGACAGTTCCAGCTGGCGCAAGCACCTCGGGGGCCAGATAAAAAGCCTCACGCAGAAACACCCAGCATGAGTGGACGGGGCCAGCTGTCCAGGTAGGAAGGGCCGTGTCTGCCCACTTTGTGTGTCTCAGCATGTCGCCCGCCGTGTGAATGTGAAAGGTGGGGACAGGTGCGTGGAGGAGGTGCTGGCGCCCTGGAATGAAGGGGCAGTTCCCCCGCATCGCCGTTTTCCTCGCCCCGGTTTGTTCCCAGTGCTGAGATAAAACACTCGGCAGCCACCGCCGACGCCATCTCTGTTGGGGACAGTCCGCAGCCGGCGAGGCATCTCGAGTGCACGCTTGATAACCAATGACTTCCCTCAAACAAGCAGTTGGGGTTTCTCCAAAGGTGTATTTGTGACACGTATATTTGCGGTCCCAGTGGACATCACCTGCGTGCCCGGGAGCTCCTTAGAAATGCAGAACCCCAGGCCCCTTCTCAGACCTGCAGAATTAGACTGTGCATCCGCACAAGATCTCCAGCTCCCACCTTAAAACTGGGGCGGGGTGGGGGGAGCACTGCTCTACCCCAGGGCAGTCCAATTGCGGGGTGCCGGATGAGGTGTTGAGGTGTTGGAGGGAGACAACACAAGAAGAACTTTTGCCCCGACCAGGTAGCTCAGTTGATTAGCGCGTCGTCCTGACATGCCAGCATTGCAGGTTCAATCTCCGGTCAGGGCACGTACAAGAGTCGTTCGACGGAGGCATAAAAGCAGGTGGAACAACAGATCGATGTCTCTCTCTCTCCCCCTAAAAAGCAATACACTTTAAAAAAGAAGAAAAACCTTTGAACCGGGTCCTCACTGTGAGCCGAGCCCTCCCCTAAGCAGCTGGGGCATGTCATCTCGTCCAGTCCTTGCAAGAACCCTGCGAGGGAGGTACCGACGTCACCCCCACTTAAAGGAGAAACACCGGGGCACAGAGACACCGGCAACCTGCCCCGGGTCACTCGTCCGGGGAGAGAGGGGCCAGGTTTAGAAGTTGGGCGCTTGACTCTCGCTCGCGGGGCTGCGAGACCTGTGAGAGACCGCGAGACCGTTGGGCAGACCTGAAGCAAAGGCATGTGGACCGTTCCTCCTTCCTTTCCTTTTTCCTTTTTTTCCCTTCTGAGCACGATCTTCGCCGTGGACTAATTACTGGCACGCGGCCCGCCTTGGATGGTCTCCCCGGAGACGCTGTCTCTGCTGGGTGACAGTCAGCCAGCATGCTTCCCGCTCCTCCACCTCACATCCAAGGCGACGCCACCAACGAGCTCATCAAAGAGCAAGTTGTCCCCTGAAGCAAACACCTCAGGCTCAGGAAGCCTGGCTTCTCAGCCGATCGCTCGGGGCAGTGGTACCGGCTGGCTGCCGTGAGATCAGCCTGCGTTTAAGGGGGAAGCCCCGAAGGCTGCCAGGTCCTCCGGCTGACAATCTGGGAGCTTCCTGCCGGTGAGACCCTGTGGGGGACGCCGAGATGGCAGCCTGGCAGGAGGAGCCGTCAGCACGTTCATTTTGCAAACACGGGGCAGCGGTGATGAGCACTGTGCTCTCTGCCGAGCTCGTGAGGATGAAAAAGACACCGCCCAGCGGTGTACATTCTGCTGGGCTGTATATAAATATATATACATGTGTATATATGAGTTGTAGTATTTTGGTAGGTTTTATTGATCGAGTTCAGGACGTTCCCTTCCATTTGAGAGTTTTTCCTATGAATGGGCAATACATTTTTGTCAAGTGCTTTTTCTGCAACTGTTGAGATCATGACTTTTCTTCCTTCTGCTATGAGCGTGGAAGACTGGATTGCCTGATGTATTTGAAGGCTGACCCAGTTTGGCATTCCTGGGGCAAACGCCACTCTGTTGCCGTGTAATATCCTTTTCCTAGATCCCTGGAATTGATTTGCTAATGTTTTGCTGAGGATTACGTTTGTGTCTGGTCCTGAGGTATATTAGCCTGTAGTTTCTTCTCTGATAGTACTTTTGCCTGGTTTTGATGGCCATAGACGGCTGGCCTCGTGCTCTGAGTCCGACCGTCCCTGCTTCCGATTTCTAGAAGAGATAGCAGAGTTGGCGTGGTGTTTTCACTGACCGCTGGAACTCACCAAGGAGGCCGTCTGGTCTTGGGGCTTCTTCGTTGGAAGGTGTTAACGACACGCCCAATTTCTTTCATAATGATGGGATCTGTTGGCTTTGAGTGGGTTTCGGTAGTCTGCCTCTTTCAAATAACTGGTTCATTTCATCCGAGATTTCATAACAATGGGCATAGAGCCGGCACCGTTTCCCTCATCACCCTTTTAGGGTGCCCGGGTTGTGTGGGGGTGCACCCCGCCCACTCTCGGTGGTCGGTAGTTTGTGTTTTCTTTTCCATTTTTCTTTGGTCGGTGTGGCTCGAAGTTTGTCAAGTTGATTGATTTTTTGATCTCATTGATACTTTCTATTGTTTTTCTCATTCCATTTCCTTTGATTTCTACTTTTATCTCGAATGTCCTCCCGTTTGCTTTGGATTCAGTGTGCTCTTTTTCTGGTTCTTAAGGTGGAAGCGTACATAACTTGAGGCTTTCCTTCTCTTCTGCATGTGCATTTAACACTTTAAATTTCCCGGAAGCACTGCTCCTGGCGCCTGGCACACATGTTGACGGGTGGTGTCCTCTGCTGGCCTTTGCCGACGGCCCTCACTTCCCCCTTCCACGGTGGGGCCGCCCTGGGGACACAGCTGACAGACACACAGGGACAGATTTCCCGGAAGCTCTCCCAGCCTCTTCCAGGTGGTTCTTTCCCTTCTGACCTCCCCACCCAATCTGGGTGCTAGTGGGAGCGTGTCAGGGGCCTCAGGGAGCCGGCTTTGTGCTGTGCCCGGAGTTTTTATTGTCACTGGTTGGAGGAGTGGGCCAAGCTGGGCAACCTCCCCGGGGCCTGACATCCCACCTGACGCTGAGACCCCAGTCAACCCCGGCCAGGAGCCAAGAGGTGCCCCACCTGGGACAGGAAATGAAAGCACCTGCCAGTCACATCCCCAGGCCACCTGCGGGCGAGGACAGTGACACAGTGCTGGCTTCTGATGATGCTGGAGAAGTCTGGCCAGGGAGTGAAGCAAGCTCATCCGAGCAAGTGCTGTGCGCCTGTGGACACCCCGCTCCTGTGGAGAGCTCGCCTTTTCTCACTCTTTTCTTCTTTCTCTCTCCTTATTCCTCTCATTCCAGACAGCGGTCTCACAACTTTTTATGGCATGTCTCTATTGTTAAAAATAATTTTGTGCTCTGGCTGTTGTGGCTCAGTGGATTGAGCGCCGGCCTGTGAACCAAACGGTCGCCGGTTTGATTCCCAGTCAGGGCACATGCCTGGGTTGCGGGGCCAGGTCCCCAGTAGGGGGCGCATGAGAGGCAACCACACATGGATGTTTCTCTCCCTCTCTTTCTCCCTCCCTTCCCCCTCTCTAAAAATAAATAAATAAAATCTTTAATAATAAATAATTTGGAGCACGCAACAGACACACACACACACACACACACATATACACACAATTACATAATTATAGCAAACCCTTTTAGAATGCTCACTGTGTGTCCCGGGCATCTTTCTCGACCTAGACGATGAGACGGATGAACTACTATGAATCTATCACAGAAATATGAATGAAGCTTAATTTCGTTCTTATCTTTTAGGTAACAAGTACATGTTAATAGAAATTCTAATCTCTCCTCTCTCACCCCTTGGAGGCTTCGTGCCCGCCCACGTCTCCAGACCACTGATTTGATCTCCTGTTTGGAACCCAGGGACAACCAGCCCTGCAGGGTGTGCCAAGTCCCTGCTGGACGCCAGGCACCTCGTTAGCACGGACAGATTCGGAACGAGATGGAGTGAGGCGCTGTTCAATGACCGGGACCTGCGTGCTCACTCTGATAGGAAATGCACATTCCCCGGTTGTCCAGTCCTTTTACCCAAATTCCCCAGAAATGGCATTTTCCACAGCCAACCGGGGTCCTATTAACAGAGATGCGGGGGGGGGGGGGGGGGGGGGGGGGGGGGGGGGGGGGGGGGGGGGGGGGGGGGGGGGGGGGGGGGGAGGGCGCTGC
The DNA here is from genome assembly GCA_004026765.1 of Micronycteris hirsuta. Classification (NCBI taxonomy): domain Eukaryota; kingdom Metazoa; phylum Chordata; class Mammalia; order Chiroptera; family Phyllostomidae; genus Micronycteris; species Micronycteris hirsuta. The sequence goes on from PVJI01003323.1 coordinate 61,203, forward strand.
AGGAATTCTGCTGGCGGCGCGGGGAGGGGGCGGCAGCTCCAGAGCCGTCAGCGGGCAGGAACGCCGACTCCCCCTGCAGCCCACACCTCCATCTCCCCTGCCCGCGTGGACCAGAGGGGCGGCGGCCTCTTCTCCCCTCTCCTCCCCGCCGACGCCCAGCAGCTCCCGGCAGCCCCCAGCCCGTGCTGCTCCTCGCAGCCGCTAATGAAATTCCTGTCCCTCTTGCAATTGCATTTTAACATGGTTCATGCTCCGATGCCGACCGCACATCCGGCTCTTTGCAGAAAGCCCATCACGGGGTGACAGGCGCCTTTCTGCGCGTCTCATTACCGACACATTTATTCGGGGTTTTCCGGATGACACGAGCGTCCGCCTTCGCGCAGCGATGACTTAATCCACGGCAACCAGAGGGTTTTCATTTCCTCTCCTGGTCTTCCCCCTGCGGCCCCCGCCCGACTGGCCCCGTTCGTGCGGTTGCCCAGCTGTGGTGGGCTGCCGGGACGTCACACGGGCCCAGGCCTCGGGGCCTGCGGCACAGACCCCAGGGGGAGCCTCGAGCCTGGACCCGAGCGGTCTGTCCTGCTGATTCTGTCTGGCCAGTTTCCTGTCACCAACCCGCTCTCTCCAAAGACAGCTGAGCGCGCGGTGAGAGTGCTCAGAAGGGGGGGCCGTGCACGGCAGCCTGCATCCCTGCGGGGTCCACCCAAGGGTCCGCCATCCAGGACACTTTGTGGATCTGTGTGGGGCAGTTGAGGAAGATGCTGGTCTCGTCAGGGGGCGCAGGCAGGAGGCCTGGGGGTGACTCAGGAAATGCAGAGTTCTGGACAGAGACTTCACACTTTTTTTTTTAATCCTCACCGGAGGATATGTTCACGGATTTTAAAGAGAGAGAGAGAGGAAGGGAGAAAGAGAAACATCAATCGGTTACTTACCATAGGCTCTCGGACTGGGAATCAAACCCGCAACCTTTGGGTGTATGGGGCGACGTTCCAACCAACCGAGCCAGCCGGTCAGGGCGTTGAGATGGGGCACGATACTTATCAGGAGATGACATAACAGGACGCTGAAGGGGACTTTTCTTTTTGTTCTGGAATGAGCACGTGGGACTCGAAGAAGGTGACACAGAAGACCGAGTGTCCACGCATTCTGCAAGGCGCCCCAGACAACTGGACCGACAGCTCTGAAGGCTTCCTGAGAGGCAGACTGTCCTCGCCCAGCGTTCGTGTTTGCGGGATGATTTGAACTCAGGGACGCATAAGCATCAAACAGGTTTCTTCCTAACCGTTGCCTCTAACTCGACTCTGTAGAGTCCCCCTTTCCCCCCTTTACTGACCTCCCGGGAGAACCCCATCGTTTTCCAGTCCTTTTCAGGCCAGTCCGGTGTGAGACGCCCGTATCACCTCCTCCCGTCTCCGCAGCTCAGCCCCAACTGCGGCCCCAGGAACCTGCAGGGGGAGGGGCCCTTCCGCTCTTCCATCCAGTGTAACGGGTGGGCATCCAGAGGCCGGAATGAGGGAGCGGTTGCTGGTCACTGTGCACAGAATGACCCTGGAGGTGGTGACTTTACGGACAGACCAAGACGTAATAAGAGATACCCAGAATTCCGCCGGATAGCAATGAATGAACTCCTGTGATTATCTCTTATGGATGTTAAGAGTTCTATGGTCTAAGAGAGAAGAAGGCAGTCAAATGCCTGGAACTGTCCTAAGGGCTGAAGAAACAGGAGCCCAGTCCAGCAAGGAAGCAGCTGGGGGTGGGATTCGGGCTCCGGTGGGTGGCCGGGGCCCCATGCGGTGCGGGCCCAGAGGCGGTGTGCGCTCGCCTGGGTCCCATCATCTTTCGACTGTAACAACTGAGAAGCCCTCTCCATGGTTTCAGCAGCGAGGAGGCCCATTTGCAGCCCCGAGAAGGCTTAGGGTTATACATGCGGCTGTTTAAGGGAATTAAACCCATTGTTCAAAATCTTTCTAAGGCACCCGACGCCTCACACCGTGTGTTTTGAGTTTAAGGGGTCGAGGGATACATTTACGTGTAGCTGTACGGTCACCGTCTATCATGTCGCGTGATTATCGTTTCCTTTTTTGTAGCGGGAACACTTTAGAGCGAGTCTCTTAGCAACTTTGACGTCTGTGATTGTGTAATTGTCGTGTGTTGTATGTACATTCTATTCTGTTGTATAAATTATATTAATCATAATGATGAATTCTATGTTAGTTTGAATGACTGCTGTATTACCGTTACAGTCACTACCGTCGCTTTCACCGCCAGGCTGCGCACCAGCTCTCCGGGGCCGGGGGGGGGGTCCTCCATCTGAGCCCCCCAGCCTTCCACTTGCCAGCTGTGATCGTGGGCAAATTTCTCAACCCCTCTGCCTCTGCCTCCTTACTTGTAAATTGTGGATCAACTTTTAGGGCCGTTGGAAGGGCTCAGTATGCAAATACACGTAAAGTACTTGAAACAGAGCCTGGTGTATAGTAAATAGTTTGTGCTTAGGTAGCTTTTATTCTTGTTAAAATCACAGTGGCATGTCCTCCGAAAATCCTGCTCTGTTCTGGAATCGTCCATCTGATAGTGCGGGCGTGTGCTAAGGCTGCTGTCCTCGTGTCCAGTTCTGCTGGGAGACTTCAGACTTTGGGGGGCTTCTGTCTCACGGGGCCGCTGCAAGGCGCGGTTCAGAGACCCAACGTCCCCGGGTGCACTTGGTTCCTCGAAGCTACGGCGCCCTCTAGCGCCCGAGGGGCGCGGACGCTCTCAGGTTCGCCGAGCATCTCGGAAAGTCTTTGCGTCCCGGTGCTGCAGGGAGCCCGCAGCAGCCGAGAGCTTCTTTTGGCGGCTGTCGCCGACATGTGCTCACAGGCTGAGAGCGTCCCCCTGGCTCCCCAGATGTGTTAAGCAGGCTGACTTGTGTGCGGCCGTTTATTCTGCTCTACACTGAAAGCTTGACAAGTGGCTGGTGCTGCTACTGGCAGCAGAAGGAGGGGTCCTCAGGGGCTGGACCGGGGAGATGCCCGCTGGGGATGAGTCCCCTGGTGCCCCATCCGCCGTCCTTCCTCCCGACACATACCCCTTAGCTGCTGTCCTGGTGAGCGCCGGTCACTGCTTCCTCCAGTCTCCAAGGTCTCTGCTTTCTCCAACGCCTCTTTCTACATTTAAAAATAGTAACATCTAGTGACCTCAGGGATGAGTGGCTGGAAGCTGGGGTGCTGATCTTCCGAGAGCAAGACTCCAGGCCGCTCTGTGGGGACTGGGCATGGACTCCCGACTCTGCCACGTGCCCCCGGAGCCCCCAGCAGGCCTGGGCCTCACCTGCACTTTTATGGATGTGATCTTCGTGGATATGACCAAGGATGCTGTCTCAAAAGTTGACTTCTAAGAGGTGTACCTCTAAAAGATTATTTGAACGTATTTTTGAGAATACAAGGGTTAGGCCAGGAAGAGATAGATAGGCTGTTTCCGTCTTAGCCCAGTCCTTGACGCAGCTATGGGGTGGGGGGGGGGAAACCAAAACAGAATTATCACCTGGAGGCCAGGCCCCTTGCAGTCCAGGCTTTCCACCCTATGTGAGTGTTCTAGGAACCCATCTGGATCAGTGCACCAGCTGGCGTCATTGTGAGAGGCTGCATTCAGTTTCAGTGATTTATGTTTTTTTTTTTTTTTTGAAAACTTTTTCAGTGTGTTTGCCCATTTCATGATGGGCGATTTACAAGCACTGAGTGTTCGGCAGTTTTTGACCCAAAACAGCATGACCTCCATGCCCTGCCCTCCCTATTCACCCGATCTCACCCAGAGCGACTTTTTGTTTATTTCCCAGAATGGAAAAAGTCCTCAAAGGAAAATGTTTCGCTGATGTGGAAGAGGTGAAACAAAAAACGGCAGAAGCCCTAAAAGGCATCAAAATCAACAAGTTCAAAAACTGTTTTGAGCAGTGGAAAAAACTTCTCAACAGGTATATTGCATCAAATGGAGAGCACTTTGAAGGTGACTGAAGTTTTTTTAAAAAACATATTTTATTTATTTCCTTTTAGAGAGAGGGGAGGGAGGAAGAAAGAGAGGGAGAGAAAGAAACCTCAATGTGTGGTTGCCTCTCATGCGCCCTCTGCTGGGGACCTGGCCTGCAGCCCAGGCATGTGCCCTGACTGGGAATCGAACTGGGACCCTTTGTTTCACAGGCCGGCGCTCAATTCACTGAACCACAGCAGCCAGGGCATGAAGTTTTAACATGGAAGAATAAATACACAATTTTTTGTAAATGAATTCCGGGGGATTTTTGGTTCCCCCCCCTTGTACTTTTATGTGAAAATCAGAACACACTGTGTTACTACCGGTGATTCTCTGACCCTGATGGACTTCACTAGAGCGGCCCTCAGGGTCCTTAAAAGGTCACTTTGAAAATGGCTAATCCTCTAGCCATTCCTAACAATGAGCTCGTAATTACATCTTTTTAAACAAGGAAGAACACATATTAGAAAGTTTCTTTTCTCTATGAAGTCACGGTCTCAAATGCATCTGCTTTGGGCAAATATGCAGATGCCATCGTCCCTGCGACATGTTCCACAGCGGCCTTGCCCCCCTTCCCCGCGGGCCCGCCCCCACCCCAGCACGGGCTTCCCATGGAGCGCCTTCCCCTGCTCTTCTCTCCCTGTCTTTCCTGAGCGGCCTCCTGCGCATCCGCCCCGCCGTGACGAACCCGGCCTCAGCCTCCGTTCGCCGCCCCCCCATCTGGTCTGCGGCCCTAAAGGCCTGCTGGATCAATAGGAGACTTTTAATGTATTTTTCCTGCCTTTTTCATTAAAGGTTTGCAGCCAGGGTATGAAGACGAGTTGGGACAGAATCTCTTCCCAGGGTTTGTTCCCTGGGAAGCGCTTCCCGGGGAGGGCGAGGGTCTACGCCAGCGCAGGTTGGGGGTGGGGGGCTCATGAAATAAAGGAGCTTCAGTTCCGGAAGTTTTATGGGGCGTTTTCTTTCTCGGGGGCGAGCAGTGGTGGCGCAGGCGTTGACCTGGGAAAGCGCAGTCCCCACCCAGATGGTGACTTCTCAGCGTGGGGCAAGCCTGAGACCCACGCGTGTATTCCCGGCGCATCCCTGGTGCGCATGTATGTCCAGTTTCAGGGAGGTGCACAAAATGAGGAGTGAGTGTGTGTATGTGTGTGTGTGTAAAATGCAACGAAATAAAATAGGCAGCAGCTTGCATCATTAATTCAGCCCATCGCTCCGCGAGCCCAGCAGGCGTGATTTCAAAATGTCTCCATGACCTGCACAGATTTAGGGGGGCTTGCCGTGCCTGGGTGGGCAACTCAAATACGGCAGAATTTCCAGTTATTTAATGCGCACTCACTTTGAGGTCTTCGAACATCTGTACGTGTGTGAAGTTGTGCCTACTTAGGGTGATTGACAAGGTGTAAATAGATCGTCTGTTGGAAATGGCACCAGAATCAAGTCCTGCACTGAGGGGAAGCTATTTTAAAACAAGTGTATCCACTGTGGTCCAGGTCATTCATTCATTTCCAGAGTAGTTCTTGATAACCTGTCATGTGACAGATGCATGTACGTATCATCATATGTGACACCGTATATCTATCGTATGATTTTTCTTTTTGTGTGTTTAACATATTTCCTCATTAAAAATATCCAATGTGGAGAGGGAAAATGTCAGAAAAATAATATGATAAACACATTTTCTATTTTAGAGAAATTCTGACAGTTCTTTGGGCCAATTAAACAAGATAAAAGCATGCCATAGATAAAATAGCATGAATTTGAGAACTGGGGATGGCTTCAATTCAACCCCTTTATTTTAGAACCAAGAAAACTTGGGTTCAGAGAGCGCAAGCGTGAAGGCCAGCGGGAAACTAGAGGGGAAAAGCCAGAACCAAAATTCAGGTCACCTTCCTAGTGGATTTGCCACATTTTCAACCTAAGAATAAAGTTGCGTGTGTGGCCGGGGGGGGGGGGGGGGGTTAAGCTATGATCGTGGATTTGACAAAGGAAACGTGTGGGAACTAACTTAGACTGTTTGGGTAGAGCTGTGTATTTCGGGTTCATCCACTGTGAGGTCGGAATGGACGAGAGGCCTGGGATGAAGGAAGAAGTAAAAACGAAGAAAACTGATATATTTCTGGAGTTTACATTTTGGAGTATTTAAAACCCTACCAGTGTAGCATGAATTTTCTTTACTGCTGATTGCTTGCTGAAGCAAGCAAACCGTTACCCTGTACGTAGGTGAAAGATGCGTTTTCTCTAATAGCGCTGATAAATATTTAAACAGAATGCCTTGTAATAGTTTCCTCCTTCCGGATCGTTTACCAATCGCATATTACAATGATGTGAAGCCAGAAGCATTTTTCAATCAGACCATGTTTTCTCACACGGAAATGTCTATCATCTCAGTCCCTTTAAAATATGGGAGTAAAAGACTGTGCATTTTAAAGAATTTTCCATTAAAAGCCTTTCCTTGGATGATTAGTATGGTATATATCATCAACTCCCAACTTCTAGATTAAACTTCCTGGCTCCTTTTGAAATTAGGCATGGCCACGTGACTTGCTTTGGCCAAACGAATGCAAGTGGAGTGACATGTTTAACTCACGGGCAGAATCTTTTTCTTTTTTTTTTTTTTTTTTAAAGATTTTATTTATTTTATTTTCAGAGAGAGGGGAAGGGAGGGAGAAAGAGAGGGAGAGAAACAGCAATGTATGGTTGCCTCTCACATGGCCCTCATGGGGACCTGGCCCGCAACCCAGGCATGTGCCCTGACTGGGAATCGAACCGGGATCGCGGGCAGAATCTTTAAGACCTGGTGCCAACCACATCTTTCCGGTGCCGAGGCCGAGATTGCTGAAGAAGCGGGCGTGGAGATGGCCCCTCCTCCAGCTGGGCCCTGGGTGGTTACTGTGACCATCCCGACCACGTGGCAGGAGCTGCTGTGTGAGTCACTGACTGGTGGGGATGGCCTGTTACTGTAGCAAAACCCAGCTTGTTCTGACTCACACACGGCAACAGTTTCCATTTCTTCCTGTTCCCGTCGCGCTTTATCTATGTAAATGAGCAGAATCACAGTGTGCAGATACTTGCCTGCGTTCGACGCTTTCCCAAACATCACATTGTAAACATTTTCTCAGCCTTTTTGTGAACACCGTATTTATGATTTTAAGAGCTAATAGTCTCTCATATCAACATGCAGTTCTGTATCAACTAGCGCTCTATGATCCGTTTCTGGTTTCCCCATCACGAATAATGCAGATATAAGTACCTTTGTGCATATATTTGCATGTATACTTTTTATTTGTTCAAAAGTGTTTTCTTGGGTAAAGAAAAGAAATAGTTGTTTGTTTTCTGTCTTGTAGTATTTTACAGTCCAACTTACTGTACCCTTTTCTTAAAATTGGTGCCAGAATTTTAGTACAGGTGGAGTGGAGGAAATGGAGTGCCGTGTTTTGCCCTTTATTCGGCCATGCTTTGAAAGTAGAGTGCTAATCAGTTCAAAAAAATAATGCCCAAGACATTTTGAAACCACATCCAAAAAGATATCCCTTTGAAATATTAGGATTATCGAACCCTGACACCCTGATAAGATAAACTACCGACCGTAGACTTTTGTCCTTAACTGTAACTGACTCGAAGTTTTAGGGGTGCGCCCCGCGGCCGCTGCATTGTCTCTGCGGAGATTACATCAGCCACGTTGCGTCCCCCTCCTGCACGGCGGAAGCAGTATTTCCACAGACCCTTCCGTTCGTGGTGAACTTGTTTCCACGGCATTAATCCTGCAGCGAACCAGACTGCTCTCCCTGCTGAGAACGAAAACCCTTGCTCTCCTCCCTCCACATGGATCATTTTGATGAATAAAGCAATTTGCTGTTTTCTAAGGCGTAGGCCGTGTAGCTGAGATCTTCAGGATTTACAATCTGAGATTGTCTTCCCTTTTCACGTCCCCAGGATTTGATATTTCCGTAACGGTGTTTTCCGAGGCACTCCGAGGGCTCCTGAGACTCTATCCCGCAGACGCTTTGCAGCATCACGAAGTCAGCTGCTCCCACACACACGGAAAACGTCCAGAGCAACGGTGTGGAAAGCAGTCCACTGTGGCTAAGGTTTCTCCTCCTCCCCTCCTCTCCTCTCACCTCATGCCTTCCTTTTAGTGTTCTCTTCCGTTTCCGGGGCAGGGAGATGAAAACCCCACAGCTGACCCTGGCGGGAGGGTGAGGGCCACGTGGAGAGGTGGTAGACCGTCACTGCCTGACACCTGCTGGCTTCCGTGGCCGCCCAGGGGCCAGGCTCCTACGGACGTCACCTGCCCCACACCGGCACTACGACTCTGCAGCGCTGGCTCGCTGGATGACAGAGGGGACCCCTAGGAAGTGCCACGAAGGCAAGGACTGGAGTGCATCAGAACAGAGCCCAAGGCTTAACATGGCCCCGATGCAGTCGGTGTGAGCCGCACCCCAAGCGAGAGGGAAGGAAAGCAGACGGCAGCTCCCACAGGTGACTGAGAGGTGACAGTCCTCACTCACGGAGGCCAAGCCCTTCTGCACATCACTCTCCAAGGCATCTCTGGGCCGGAAAGGGTCGTCTGGATTAGATGCACGTGCAGAGCAACCTGAGGCCCACCTCCCACCTGTGTCTCACCGCCCGCCATTCAAGGATGGGGTGGGCAACGGAATTCCGTCTGTGCGGCGAGGTGGCTCCTGGGAGAAACAATCTACCTGCAAACGCGGGGTTGCAAAGGTGCTGTAAGTGGCAGAGGGACAAGCAAAGTCTTGCTTCGCTGCCCTGCAGTTCCCACGTTCTCCCTTGCCGCAGCCACTGAGCCTCCCTGAGCACGTAGCCTTGTGTCCTCTGAGTTTTGGGGGCAGACAGGATGGGCCTTGGCTGTGACACCAACCGGAGCTCAGACATTAGACCCCTGCTGCTCAGAGGGTCACCGCGCAGCCATTCAACCTACATAGCAGTCACTTGTCCTTGTTACTGTAGCCATGTGACGGATGACCCCAAACTTAGAGCCGCAAACAGTCATTTTTAAAATACAGATTGTAGCCCTAGCTGGTGTGGCTCAGTGGAGTGAGCACTGCCTAGTGAACCAAGGGGTTGCTGGTTCGATGCCCAGTCACGGAACCCATGCCTGGGTTGCAGGCCAGGTCCCCAGTAGGGGGCGCATGAGAGGCAACCACACATTGATGTTTCTCTCCCTCTCTTTCTCCCTCGCTTCCCCTCTCTTAAAATAAATAAGTAAAATATATATATATTTTTTATATATAGATTCCATGGTCCAGAACTCAAAAAAAAAAGAAGGCATAGTAAAGATGACAGTGTTGGCTTGTCAGCGTCACGCCGTCTGGGGCCTCCGCCGCCGAGAGGGCAGCGGTTGGGGCTGGAAGTCTGGAGGCCTCTCCACGGTCCTGTCCGGTGGCTGAGGCTGCCGTCCGCTGGGGGCCCTCGGGGGGTCCCGAGTTTCCTCACAGTGCGGTGGCTTCAGGAGGATGGATGTCTTTCGTGGGAGCTCAGGCCTCCCAGATGAGTGTCCCAGCGAATGACAAGCTGCGTCCGTCTGAAGGACCTCACCTCAGAAATCACGCGTCCCCCGTCCCTGCATTCTGCTGGTTACAAGTGAGTCACGGGCCCGGCCAGCATCCAGGACAGGAGGCACAGAGTCTGCCTGTCACCGGAGAGAGACCCGGCAATCCCTGCTCCAACGGCTGACAAATCCGAGCGCCGGAGAGGGATTTGGAAGTGAGGTAGTCCTGGGTTTCCACCCCAGTGCTGCTGCTTACTGGGGGTCATCTCCCTGGAGCCCGTCCCCTCGCCTCTGCGATGGGAACAAAGCTTTTTGTAATCAGGCCACCGGGAGGATTAAATGAGGTCATGTTTTCGGAGTACTTGAGAACAATGCTCCGGACAGAGTTAACACTCAGGGAATAATCGGTCTCTCCGACATAAACTAAATCGGAGCCCTTAACTCGTACCGACAGGCCGCAGAAGTAGCTTACGGGGCACTGCAAACCAGACTTTAAGAAAGGTGGGGCACTTTGGAAGCATCTTTTTAAAAACATCAAAAATTCCTAGGAGGCGGGAGCTGTGCTTTATACAAGTACCCTGAAGGCGGAAGAGAAGATAAAAGAAAAGGTTAACACCATGAACCAAGCATCGCTTTCCAACCCAGGATGTGGGCAAAGAGACAGCAGAAAGGGGTCCCTTTGTCCCAGCGGACGTCTCAGGGACAGGGCTTCTCTCGGGGAGGGGTCCGCGTGACCCGGGTGCCGGAGTTCCAGACACCACCGTGGGGGTGTCGCCCTGCTTGGAAGAGCAAGCCAGGGCTCATCCCACACGGGCAGAGCGGTCCTCTCTTGGCTGAATTGCCTTTTAAAGTATTATAAATGTTTTTAAGTTTAACATGCTTTCTGAATAGTGAAAATAAAATCAAAGCTTAGCACCCATTAAAAGGATGGGAAAAAGGTCTGCGTTGGACCCTAAGTCAGAGTTTAATGTTAGGATAAGGGAGGATGTGACGCTCCCCACCCCCACCCCCAAATCCACCCGTGGCGGGGGGGGGGGGTCCGCTGCGGTGGAGGCAGGAGGGGCTGGGGGAGCCCTGGGTTGCTCCGCTGGTTCTGGTCCCTGTGCCAAGTTCACTGTCGTCCGCCTGGGTGCCTGTCCTGCTAGGGTGGAGGGTGGTGACTGCCCGGCGGACACTTGAGGGTCAGATGGACATAGGGAGGGACAGGCACAGCGCGGCGGCAGCCGGCGGCCACGGGCGCAGGAGGCGGCGGTGGTGAGGCGGGCGCGAGCGCTCGGTCAGCCCGGGGCGGCCTTTAGGTCGGGCGGCAATCTTCTTCAGCTTCTCTCGTGGACGGTTTCCTTGGTCTCGTTTGTGGTTTCTAGGGCTCGTGCGCATGCGCTGTAAACACAGACCCTTTAGAGAGGAACTTTCCAGAAACACGCACGTCCACGGTGCATCACCGTGGCGCCGGCCCCTACCCCCGAGGTTCCAGTCCGGTGCGTCTGGGTGGGGCCCGGAACCGGCGTTTCAGACGCGTCCCCAGGGGCCACTGCTCCGCGCTCCGGCGGCCACGCTTTGAGGCGGGTGACCGTGGGGCCGCGATTACGCGTGCGCTCAGTTCACACGCCCACACAGGACGTGCACTCAGGTTCCACTCTCTCAGCCGGAGCTGCTGTGTGTCGGCTTCGGAGAAGGTGGGCACCAGACCACGGGGACCCCAGCTGGAGCGGCCCAGAACGGGGGTCCGGGAGCCGGGAGACCTCCAGTCCGACCCTCATCAGAGAGACCTACAGCCGGCTCTGCCTGAGGCTGGCCCTGCCAGTGGGGCCGCAGACGACAGCAAGACGCCCCCAGCCTCCCCCCGGAGGGACCCGGCGCCGTGGCCGCGCACGGGCAGGCGGGCTCTGTGCGCTCCTGGCTCCTGCGTCTGGCACCGCGCTGATCCCGGCCCTTTGAGGGCGTCTCTTTCAAAGGAGCAACCGCTGCTCGCGCATTGTAATTTCCGACGCCAGATCGTGCTTTGAATAGAACCCCTCAGCGGTCGGGAAGTTTTCGTGGACTTTCATCCTGAGCAAACGGAGCCGATGGGGTGAGCCGTCTGGCCTGAGGCCACACGCTGAGCCGCGGAGACCAGAAGCCAGCGGCGCTCCAGAGCCACACCCGAAGCAAGACAGCTGCCCAGCCAGCTCCTAAACTTTTGGTGAAAAAAAAAAAAAATGCTAAAAGAATCGAAGTAGATTAAGAGCTTGGAAATAGAGAAGGTGTGATGTAAGACTAGAATTATTCTCGGAAACCAACAGAACATAGAGACGTCTAATAATTATTTCAGTTCGGAGTACATTGCTGTTTACTGGAAGAACAAGTTACCTAATGACCATGGTTTAAAAAGCATATCAATGCAGCCCTGGCTGGTGCAGCTCAGTGGATAGAGCACCAGCCTGCAAACCAAAGGGTCGCTGGTTCGGTTCCCACTCAGGGCACATGCCTGGGTTGCAGGCCAGGTCCCCAGTAGGGGGCATGAGAGAGGCAGGCACACATGGATGTTTCTCTCCCTCTCTTTCTCCCTCCTTTCCCCTCTCCTTAAAAATAAGTAAAAATCCTTAAGAAAAACATCAGTGGAAATCTGGATATAAAATCTCTAATTATATTAACACAAGTTGGGATGCAGGAGAAGGGAGAAGTCAGCTAGTGCTTGATTCGCATTCTTATCAAGCAGTTCAAAATGTGCCTTTTTCTTGCCACACACTTGCTACCTCAGCACCTTTGTGATGCTGGAAAAGCCATCACAAGCCACGCGGCGGGGCCGAGGCAAACCGGCGGCGGGGGGTCCTCGCTGAGCCCAGGGACTTACATCCGTACGGACAGCACTGGTCAGACTGGTCAGCCGAGTAGCGTGACAAATGCCTGACTTCTCTGAGTCAACACACCAACACAGCCACTTGTGAAATGAAAGGACTTGATTTTTTTTTAAGAATTTATTTATTTTTAGACAGAAGGGAAGGGAGGGAGAAAGAGAGGGAGAGAAACATCCATGTGTGGTTGCCTCTCACATGGCCTCCACTGGGGACCTGACCTGCAACCCAGGCATGTGCCCTGACTGGGAATTGAACTGGCGACCCTTTGGTTCCCAGCCCGCGCTCAATCCACTGAGCCACCCCAGCCGGGGCGAGACTTGATCTTTTGAATGTTAAAATGCAATCATTTCTGGAAATCATGATACGCTTATGATATAATCCATAGATTATTTGCTAACGGTCACATGTTTATCAGTGGGTTTTTGGTGCACTTCCGTGCCCGCACGCCCCCCACCTCAGGGAGAAGCGGGGTGTGTGCATTTGGATGGGTTTTGGGGGGACGTGCAGGAGCACATGCAGAGTGGGATGGCCTCAGATCGGCAGGCAGTGTGGGGCTGGGATGAAGCGCAGCGGAGCTGGGGACAGAACAAGGGTGTCGGGCACTCGGAAGGTGGGGGACCTGTCCAAGTGATGACAAACGGCCCTTCCCCCCTCCGAGAACGGCACACCAGCCACCTCTTTCATCATCCCAGTGAAGACCTCGGAGGACAGTGCAGCGGAACTACGTCACGGTGGAATTGTCGGGACCCTTTCCGTTTGTTCCGGCCCAAGACTGGTCTGCCACTCACTCCTTGATCTGGTCGCTCATCTATAGTCAGAACTCGCAGGTCCCGGCTCTGCGAGCTGGCTCCCTCTTCCCTTGAGCTCTGCGAAATACAAACTTATACTTTGGGGGCAAGTTACTGACCCGGACTCAAGGTCTTGCTCTTTCCCATCACACGGAACCCGAGCTTCTCCCCTCTGGTGAGTTAGCAATGAGAAAAGGACCCCCGAACCATGAGAAATCCTCTCTGTCCCCCTGCCCCCCCCCCAGGCGTGGAGACCTTTGAGGGCTGTGACCGCCACAGTCGGCCGTCCAACAGCCCCGAGCACTTCGCAGGAAAGAGGGTTGTGGTGGTCGGCGTGGAAAACTCTGCCGTGGACACGGCGGTGGAGTGCGGCCACGTGGCAGAGCGGGCGTGTCTGTTCACATGTAAACAAACTGTATCTCACCAAGCTGATGAAGTAAAACTGAGCTAAAACCACCAGTGAGATCATTAATCTGACTTTTCTTGCTACCATCCTGCTTCCTGAAACAACTTCAAATGGTGATAAAAACAAGAAGTTGGGTGTCCATCTGGGATCAGTAGGTTTTCGTGGTAGAACTAAGGAACAGGAAAAAGAGGAATCAATAAAGGTCGTAAATCATTGAATGCTGTTCGTTGGGAGTACCGCAGTGTATCCATAGTGGGAGGAAGATAAGGGAATAAATTCTGTTGTAGGCATATTTCATGTCACACCCAAGCAAGTTATCCAAGAACTTTTTTCTGCTTCATTAGCGGACACAGCCAACTGAAACACGACCCTACAGGGAACGCCAAAGAAGTGCTACTGTTTCAACACAGTGTAGCAATATCTCCCATTCAGGCAATTTCTCTCATTCAGTTTCTCATCTGGGCAAGGAAGGCCTCCTGAGCCCCGGCACTGTTCCCCGCGGTGGGGACACAGCAGGGAGCAAGCAAGCCACCTCCCGCCCCTGTGGAGCCGCAGCGTCCGGGGCGGGCAGGTGCTCAACAGGTATAAACACAATGCCAAGAAAGGGAGTAGAAAGTGTCGTCTGTGGGTATAAATACCCAAACTATTTTTCTGCAAAAAACGGGAACATACCATATCTGCTTGGTTGTCATCCTTCATGTCAGTAACCCACCAACTGCTGGAATTCAGTTTGTTTCAACAGACCAGAATTTATAAACATAACTGACCCCCCAAAAAGTGACAGGGAAGGTGGTAACTAAGGAAGACTCTCCGTCACTGCGAAGCCCACGGGCTGGGACACGTGTCCAGGGTTTGTCCCCATCACTGTCATGCCGGCCAGTTTTCTCTGAGGCAGTCACCGCGCTTCGCTCAGAGCCCTCCCTCGCAGTGGCAGCGGGTGCCCCACGACCCCCCTGCACCTGCAGGGCCCGTGGTGGCTTCCACAGTTGGTCGTTACCTGCAGAGGCTACGAGCCAGGGCGACGCAGGAACGCGTTCAAAGCTGTTCTCAGCCTCGGGAGCGAGACAGACCCCTGAGCAGGAAACACCAGCGGCCTCCCTCCTCACACAGACCCCTCCCTCACCGCAACTGCTTCCTAACCCCCGGGCGCTCCGCCTCCATGCGGGGTGTACCCTGCCCACGTGCGCGTTGCACCCCAGCCTTGCCCACGAGAGATGGTGACTCAGACACGCAGCACGAGGGTACGAATTCCCGTGGGGACATAGCCCACTGATCACTGAGACCGATGGGAGAGCGCGAGCCATGAAAAGATCCAGGAGCCTGGTCACAGCATCGCCCCCCAGGGGGTCCGGGCTCTTCAGAGGAGCGGGGCCCTGAGGAGCCCGCTCCACGCGCCGCCTGTCCCCCACGTCTCAGGCCCTGCCACACGCATTCCTTGGCCCTCACGCACAGCCCCGAGCCCATCTGCCGTTTCCTTAGGTGCCCTCTGGTTCGAGTGACCTTCAAAACGCCCTCCCTGGTTGGTCATTTCGGACACTTGCTTTCTAGCAAAGTTTTATTCTGTTCATCCCGCCCCCGCCCCCAAAAGCTCAAAACTTCGTAAAATGCAGGTTTCTGAGTCTTTTCAGGTAGGGTTGGACAGCCGAAAGGTCAATTAAACACACACCTTTTCAAAGTTTAAAATAAGCATATAAACAATATAAACCAGAACGTAATTGTTTGATTTAGATATATCTGAGAGTCGATGTCTGTCAGTGTGCGGAATATGAATTGCCATATTCAAGTAATTTGGATAAAAAGAGTTTCTTCCCCTTTTTTCCCCAGAATGGGGGCATCTGTGGATTGGGAAGCTGAAGACTTCGTTCCATACTGGAAATCGCTGGAAAGAGAAAACCAGGGAGGCAGCAGGTGGGAGGAATCTTTCTGGAAACTCCGTTCCACCACTAAGGCGTGCACAGCACCGTCACCTGGCGGCAGGATTCTGACTCACAGGCAGTGTTACAAAGTAACGAAGTCCCTTCGGTAACTGTATCTGCAGAATTCAGGTTATGAGACGAACCCTCTTCATGCCGTCTAATTACATCTTTTAGGACAAATCTAGGGCGGACGAGTAACAGCAAACCATACAGACAGAAACTGGGGCGAGACACAGCCGACTTAGAGCTTCCTGAAATGACAGAACGCCATCAACCCATCCTCCGGGATATCTGCTCACACGTGTCCATCTGCGCTCCGGGCACAAGCCGACCCCAGAGCGGCCCGCGGGACTGGAGCAACACGCCAGTCAACGCGCACATCCGCGTGACAATGTCCAGTACAATCTTCACTCCAGACAGGTGACTGCGTGGACTTTAGAATAACAATACATAAGTTACATAATGTCCAAAAGAGCCTAATTTTTCCAGCTATTCTTAGGGTGAACAAACAGTAACTAATAATAAACCAGAACTGTAACCATGGACTGTTACAAACGCGATAGGATGAGGTCTCTCTAACGCCGCCTCCAGGCAGTGCTCTTAGATGACGCAAGACGCAGGTGACGTCATAAAGGGAGGTGAGTGACGTGAGCCTGGTGACGTCAGGCTTCTCTTGGGCTCACAGGAACTGCCAGCATCGCCGCTCCAACGCTTTGGGGCCCCTGTGACGTTAGGCCGCGGTCACTAGAGCCGAAGCTCTGTGACACTGTCACTGTCCAGCTGATGCCAGAGGCTCCTTAGTGACAGTGGGCGGGGCGTCCAGAGCCGGTAGCGGGACTCACAAGATCTCCCCTCCGCTCAGCACGTGGGAACTCGGGTCGGTGGTTTATTGCTGGAGTTCTGTGTGTGGTTCTCCGAACCTGGTGGACCAGCGTGACGGAAACTGGGGAGCGCAAAGCCGTCGATAAATCACCCAGGAAAGTAGGCCCCACGGAGCAGGTGCTCTATAAGCATTTTCTTGGTGAATGAAAAATCATCATTCCAAGCATGAAGGGCTGGTGTAATAAGAAGCGGGGCTGCCGTCATTAGGGGAAGGAAAGGCGAAGCCGGCCGGGTGAAGGTCCCTCCGGGACGCATCGTTTGAAGCGCTCTCCCAGCCACACGTAATTCCCCGGCCCTGAGCGTCTCCCGCTGCGCTACTGCTTAGAAATAATGCGGCGATCTGGGTGTTTCTGCAACGTGACGAGAATATTTCCTTCCGCCGCTGACAACTGTTTACAGTTTTTCTCCGTGAGATTAACCGGATCGCGCACCTCGTTTCCTCTCGCCCGCAGAGGTAAAATGCCCCAGACAAATGCACGCATCCTGATCCCCACGAAGACAGGGGATCGGGCTTCCCGAAGACAGTCTGCTGCCTTTTGCTGCATCGCACTCTGCAGACGAGCTCAGGGGGTAGCTGACAAAGAAGGAATTTCGCGAAAACAGATTGCACCAGCCCAGAGAAAGCCTTTCTACCCCGCCACTGGCGAACTACCAACACAGGACTTGAATCTAGGGACAAATGTCAGAGCTCCTTCTCTCCTGGGTCTTTCCAAAAACAAGCTGCAGGTCAGCTGGAGCTTCCGGGCACTGCGTGTAATTAATGCCAGTGAAATTCGAGTGGCCTGGCTTCTAGGTTTTTGTAATTTTAGAGACGTTGGCATGACGAGGCAATCACAAAATGCTGCAGTGTTCAAAGCACTGAATTCTTCCGATACTTAGGGCGGCGAGCCTGTGCCCGCACGGTCCTTGGCCCTGCAGTGCAAACTGGGACGGGGCTCCGCTCTCAAGAAACTTACAATGTAGGGCAGATGTGCTCGTGACTCTATTTTTAGATTAATTATTCAAAGTTATTATAAATAATGTCCTAGACCTTGTTTGGAGATGCAGGTTTGAAGAAGTGTGACCTGACCTTGACCCCAGTGCTGTTCCACCTGCCCCCCCCCCCCCCGATTCTATTGCCACTGACAATCCAGCTCTTTCCTGGAACTTCTTTTCCAGTTTCTCAACCAGAGCCCAGTGCTTTATGGGCCTTGGTTTTCCCCCGCCCAGCATCATAGGGCTTAAGGACTTTGCCAGTCCCCCCCTCTCCCCAGAGCTGCCATTAAAGCCTTTTTTTTTTTTTTTAAGATTTTATTTATTTATTTTCAGAGAGAGGAGAAGGGAGGGAGAAAGAGCAATGTATGGTTGCCTCTCACATGGCCCTCACTGGGGACCTGGCCTGCAACCCAGGCATGTGCCCTGACGGGGAATCGAACCAGGACCTTTTGGTTCCCAGCCCGCGCTCAATCCACTGAGCTACACCAGCCGGGCTAAAGCCAATTTATATTCTGTTGAGACCTTCCCCTGCCCCAACTTTTTATGAGGGAAGTTTACAAAAGACTTCTGAAAAATTAGATTAATTACATCCACCTATTCACCCGAAATCCGTTTCGCGACCCGCAGAAATCCGAAAACGGTTGCGTCCGTCTGAGTATGGAACCGATGGACGCTGGCCTCACACCCACGTCCGTGGTCACGGCATCGCGGTGCCGGAGAAAGAACGAAACTTCTGACACCGAGAGCTATCACTCAGCAGCCAGCAAGGACAACGACAAAGGTGTGGGAACCGCGGGGAGGGGGCCCTTCGAGGTCCAGTTCGAGCGGCTACATTAATAAATCTACAGCTTGAACTCCTGAGCCTCCCGGGAACAGTCTTGACAGATTCGAGCTGATGGCTGAACCCTCGACGGCTTAACCCTTGGCTGAACCCTCCGGGGTGAATACAGTTCACGAGAGGGTGTTAAACTCTTTCTCGTTGTCCCCGCCTGGGTGACAATTCTGCTCTGCAACTGTCCCTTGTTTAGGATCCCAGAATCCCATTGGACGAGGATGGGGCCTTATTTTGATACGAAAGGCATTCCTTCTTAGAATTTCCCTCTTTATAATCCTCTAAGCCCAAGTTTCTGCTCTTGGCCAATTCAGGAATGGATGTTCTGTGTCGATATGACCCGTCCCCTTTTTTTTTAATTTAGGAGAGTATGCTATTTCCTATCCAGTCTCGGTTTATTTTGTTCTGTAGTTATTTGCTATTAATATTTAAACATATTCTTAACAGGCTATCCCTAATGAGTCATCCTTTTTACAAAACACATTATCCCTTAGCTATTTACTGCATAAGGAAAATATACATTGCATAGATTATTCTGAATGATGTGAAAAATCGGAGCCTTTAGACACGTAGTAAATGGCAACATTTCTCCCTTCTTTTAAGCACTGCCATTGGTTCTCAGCCCCCTTTCTACCCCTAAAATCATCGAAGACTCCACAGGGTTCTTTCTGTGAGTTCCTCCACAGATATTCTCCATATTAGAAATGAAAGCCGAGACACTTAAAATATTTACTTGTTTGTTTATGAAGAACAATAATAAACCCAATGCCTATTAATGGAAAATGCTTTATGAATAATAACGATCTTTTCCAGAACGAAGAAATTTTAGTGAAGAGAGTGGCATTGTTTTTGTTTTTTTTCTTTTTGCCAATCTCTTCAGGGTCTGGCTTGACGGAAGACAGCTGGATTCCAGTTCCTCTTTCTGGAGTCCCTCTGTGCCAGTGTGCTGTTTTCTCGCCCGCGTGAACAGAACCTGCGTGGGAGGGGGTGGGTTCCGGGAGGGGGCAGAGGGTAAAACAGTGTGACACGTGTCACGTGTAGGTTCCAAAAGCACACAAGCAAGAACATCGGGTCTAAGGTCGGTCATAGCAAGAGTCACACCGGTCACACCAGCTGGCGTGGGTGAGGCTCAGAAGAAAGCCTCATTCCTGGGTGGGTCTCGTCCCGAAACTCGGAATGGTTGGCTTTGCAGATATAAAGCTTCAAGGACACCAGCAGAATCTGCCCCCCGGTGTTCGTTTCATGTACTAACCCAGTCACTCTCGTGGCTATAATCACGGGCCATTAATGTGTGATGATATCATTACTTCGCTATTTTTGTTAGCGAACAAGAGCGTCTTTGAGCTTTCCTCAGGTTGTAACTGTTTGGACGTTTCCATGAATTATAAATGTAATTATCCCACCAGGTGGCCTCTTTCTCTAGGCATCTCTTGAAATATCCTTCCGGCTTCCCCTCCCTCAGCGTCCACCAGCCTCGGGTGCCTTCTGTAGGTCACCAGGCCCCCGAAGGACAGGCTGGGGTATATTCACTACCTTCCCTCAAGTTCCTGCCAAGCTCAGACACTGGGGGAAGCAGGTACTCGGGGTTTAGAGAAAGGCTTTTGGTCTCGGATTGCATTGTTCTGATTCACGTCCCAGGAATGAAGCTTTTCCTCTTTGGCAGGAGGGTGCCTTTTCTCCTGGTGGCTGTGGAATTGAGTAGGCAACTACTTTTAAGGGCAAGTTCAGGCCCGTTCCAGAATTGATACGTGTCTAAAAAGTAGCAAGAGTCCGGAACAGATCTACCAAGTAGTTAACAATGTAACAATATTTTAAGTGGAATGTAGCTTTCCATGGCGGTGGTCGACTGTCAGGTGTTTTCACAGTCACTGGGTCCCTGCTACCTGCCTTTTTCACTTCTCCACCCAATGTCCGCTGGGGGTGTCCTTGGTCCGCAGCTCACTTCGCAGGGAAGGAGAAAGTGAGGCCTGGAGAAGGGAGGGGTAATTTCCGAGAGGTCAAAGCACTGATCAGTGACAGCGTTGGGACTAGACTCTGGAGGTGTCTCATCTCACAGCCCAGGATCTTTGGAATGTGAATAATAGATGTTTTTACAGGTAGGATTCTTACTTCTCATAGTCCCTCCCGTATTTCCAAAATCGTCACAGCATTTTATTTTTTTTTTCTGGCGATGCTCCAAATAACAAGCACGGAAAAGGACTTCTTCCAGAGCTTGCTCCCTAGTTGATCATTGGAATTTTTTCACAGTATCCGTTTCCGGGAGCAATTCTGGGGACTGAGACCTTTCCTGGACACCCTGCCTTTGTTCAGAGCCCTGGCCCTACCCGGAGTGGCCAGCAGAGGGCACCCTCAGCCCATCCTGCTTCCCTCCCTCCCTCCCTCCCTCTGCAAGGCCGGAGAGGCTCAGTACCTGGGCATGTTTTTGTCAGGGCAGAAGACAAAAGCTTCCAGGGCTGCACGTGGAAACTGGTGAGACCTTTTACGACCTGTGCTGAGGATTTACACGTGGTCACTTCCATCCACATTCCACTGGCCAAAGCATGTCACGTGGCCGGGCCAAGTGAGGGGTCACCAAAGCACACGCCCTGCACACCCAAGACCTCAGCAGAGCGTGCTGCTTAGCAGGGTGTTCTACCCCCAGGCCCAAAGGAGCAGGACCAGTAAGTCAATCTGCCCCAGTCCTCGAAGAGCACAGTGATGGCGGCCAGGAACCCAGCTGGGGATCAGAAACGCGCGCCCGCTACAGCTCCCTAGGAGAATTTTGCGTGACGAGGCTTCTTTCCATCCCAGTGGCTGGGTGCTGCAGTAACTCAAGAGGAGGGAAGACGGAGTCAGGCCGTCAGCTCCAATAAAGAACTAAGAGGTCGATTCCTTGCGTGTTTGCACATTTATTTATTATCCACCCACCCACAGAAATGCACCCTACCAGACTATCTCCAGGGCTGGCGCCCGCCACTCCCCAGTCAGACAAAGATGAAGTCTGACCTTCCCGAGCTCGGAGTCTCCCGGTGCCAAGGCTCGGGCAACATCTGGTCGACTCCGCGTTTCAAGATGAGGCGGCCCAGGCAGAGGCCAGCGACCGGACTTAAACAAAGCCACTTCCACAGGGACGTGCTCAGAGTCTCGTCCCTGTCCCAGCCCTCGGTCCCTCCTCGCTGACACTTACAGACGTGTACAAAGGGGGGTCCCACGACTATAACTGAGCCCATGGGGAGGAGGGGTCGGGGTCCAGAATTCAGGAGGGTCCCCGCTGGTTGGGGCCCCTCTGAAGAGTTAGACCAGTCTCTCTCCTTCACCAAATTGCAGCCAGGCTCCTGTGGGCTCATCCACCGGGCCCCCACCCCCTCCTGCCCTTGACCGACCCAGCCCGGTTTTAGCAAGAATCTTGCTGAGTCATCCTAGAGACGCCCCCACACGTGCTTATCTGTCTGGTCGATCTAGACCGCGGTCCGCAAGAATCCTGTTGAATCGGTTTAGCAAGAATCCCGCTCCCCTGGCGCTGCGTCCTGGCGGTAAACTCTCACCGCTGACCCCTCCCTCCGTCGGGCTGTTACTCCTGGGGTGTCTTCGCGGAGTTCCGAGCCGTGTGGGTGGCTCGCCCCCACTTGCGGTAGTCTGGACACCTGTCTCAATAATCCCCGGAAAAAGTCTTCCTTTCCGTTTTAGCAAGTGTCAGAATAATTTTTCCCCCCAATGTATTTCCAACAAAACCCAAGTCCAGAGGCTCGTTCTGGAAGTTCTCCACTCAACTTTGCTGTGCTGTCCACAGGAGAAAAAAAAATATTTTTAACCTCTCGGGGAGGATCCTTTTAGATATTTCCTCCGTCCACGAGATTCCATGTTTGGGGTTTAACAGGCAACGACTACACAAACCAGGAAATTCCTTCTCTCTGTATATTAACAAGTTCTGCACACACGCCTGCTAGGATACAGCAGGAGCATCCCCAAATATTGTGCACACGCAGACCACCCGCCCCCGGCAGCCCCTAGGTTGGCTCCTCTGCACGGCGCATTTCTTCAAGCAGAAGAGGGTGCCCGGGTGCAAACCACGGGTGAATGCACAGGAGCACCCGGTCACGCTCGTTAAAACGCAGACCCGGTCGGTTCCCGCCGCCTCCACCGGAGGTCGCGCGCAGCCCGCAGGAGGCCGAGTGCACCCGGGCGCGCGGGGCGGGAGGGGCGCGCGGGGCGGCCGGAAGCCGCGGGACCGGGGTGGGAGCGGGCGCGTCCCCGGGCGCAGCGCCTGGTGACATCAGCGCGCTCCGCCCCTCGCCTCCCAACGCGCTCGGCTCGCGGCCGGACACTCCCTCTCCCACCACGTGTCCTCGCGCGCCCTCCCGAGGGGCCGCGCGCTCGGGCCGCCGGAGAGACGGTCGGGATGGCGCTGTGACAGTCGGGCGGGAGCTCTCGGCGCCCCCGGCATCGCGGCCTGCGCCCCGGCGGTCGGCTCGGAGGTGAGTGCGCGCGGCGGCGCCGAGCGCGCGCGTGGGGCGGGGGCGGGGAGGCGGGGACCCTCCCGGGGCCGGGGCGGCGGGGCGGGGGCGGGGGCTGCAGCTGCACGGCCGCCGCCTTTGTTGCGGGCCGGCGGGAGGCGGGCGGCGCCGGCGCTCGGCAGGTGCGCGGAGCCGGACCGGGCCGGCCGCGCGGGGGCCGCGGAGAAGGGAACTGGGACAAGATGGCTGGACGGACCCGAGCGGCCCCGGGCGCGGGCGGCGGCCAGGCCGCGGGCACCCCGCCTCCCACCCCCAACCCGCTGCCCGGGAGCGGGCGGGGAGGCCGCGGCCAAGTTGGGGTCCCCGCTGTAGGATCTGAAGCCTGTTCCGCGCGCCCCAGACCCCTCCCCGCCGCATTCGGGCGTCCTTTCCGGAAATATGGAAGAAGGCGACTTTGAACTCGAGAGCGATGTTTTCTCCGGCCGCCGGGAGGACGCGGCCCCCGAGACGCGCCCTCCCCGCGTACGCAGTGACTGCCGGCCCCAGAGGGCAGGAGCGCGGCCCTCTGTGCCGCCCCCCCGGCTCCGCAGAAGAGGGCGTTTGTGCCCAGCGACCGCGAGGCCGCTCCCCGGGGGCCGGGCCCCAGCCGACTTGCGCACCCCGTTGGGTATCCCGGCGTCACCCCTCGCTATGTGTCGCTGGCTCCAGAATGGCCGTTCTCTGAGGGGCGGCGGTTCTGAGCCAAACCACCCCCTGGGGCGTGAGCGGCCTGTAGGAGCGACCCGGCCCGGCCAGCGGCCGGTCTGCGCCCCGACACCTTCAGTGACTGGAAGCCAACGGCGCTCTGGACCGCGTCCAGGTTTGGGCGGCGCTGGCTGCCAGCGTCCTGCCTTCCCCGCGCGCTTCCGGGATGTTTACTCCTGCCGGCTGTGCCCTTGGGTCGCCACGGAACCCGTCTGGTCTCTTCCACAGACCGCTTTTTACGTTTTTTACTTATTGATTCTAGCGAGGGAGCGGAAGGGAGAGAGACAGAGAGAGAAACATCGATTTGTGGTTCCATCATCTATCTGTGCGTCCATTGGGTTGAGCCTCGCATGTGCCCTGACTGGGGATGGAACCTGCAGCCGTGACGTGTGGGGAGGACGCTCTAGCCACCCGAGCTACCTGGCCAGAGCCCCCCCCCCCCCCCGGAGAGCTTTTTAAGTATTTGAAGGCTGCCACGTCTGTTCTCTGCCTGCAGCCTTCCCCCTCCAGCCTCCTGGTGCCGCCACACTTCCTCCCAGGCCTCACTGTGCCCTTCCTTCATCCCAGCCAGCAGAGCCGGGAGCCTAGAGGCTGCGCAGGTGGACCCCCTGCCCCCCCACCGCCACCCCTTCAGGCCGGGAAGGGCTCGCACTGGTCTGATTTCTCGGAAGGCATCTTGCTTGCAGACATGGAGCCCACGGCCTTCCCTCTGAACCTGACCCTGAAAGTGGAGGAAGTGGAGGAAGAGATTCGGAGCCCGGAACTGGAAGATGGCCCCACAGACACGCAGAGGGTCCGCATCTGCTCTGAGAGCGCGTGGGTAAGTCCAGGCGTGGGGGGCCGCGCCGCCGGGCGGCAGCAGGGCCTGGGAGCCGGGCTTTGTGTGAAGCCCCCCACCACGGGACGGACACGGGAAGTAAAAGTAGCCCAGCCCCTCGCAGCCGTTTGCACGCCTGAGAAGACCTGCTGTGGCTTTGAAAGGTGCTGCGGAAACTGAGCTGGTTACCTGAGCGGCCCGCCCGCCCGCCCACCCGCCCAGGAGGCCAGGCCCAGCCACGGCTGGGCCCTGCGTGCCCCGCACCCCACCCGTGGCCAGCCACATGGTGGACACCACTGAGTGTTTGCCGACTTAAAGAAAAAGTGGCCTGACATTTGTCAGGGTGGTGGCTCTCTGTTCAGGACACTGAGGAAGGTGTCAGGGTGTCACGGGAGGGGGCAGAGGTCTGGCTGCACCCCGAATGCAGTAAAGACGAGTGGGCCGTAGAGCCAGGAGGCAGCCTGGGGGGTCGGTGGGTGAAGAAGTACCTGGGGGGGGGAGATTCTTGCTGAAGGCAGCCCAGGGCGCTCGGGGGTCCAGGGTCAGGGGCATTTTCTAAACTGACTTAGGAGGGTTCTTGCTAAAACGGAACCAGCGGGCTGAGAACAGCAGGGGACGTCACGGGAAGAGGGCCCGGAGCCACCTGACGCCGGGTCGGGCGAGGAGAGAGCCTGTCCCCGGTGCTGGTGGAAGGTGGCCCCTTCCGCCAAGACCTGGCGTCACGGGGCAGGCGTGGGGAAAGCCGCGCTCCCGGCAGGCCTGGGCGGAGGTGTTGGGGGCCGGCAGCTGGGAGTGTGGAGCCCCCGCCCAGACAGAACAGTGGGCGAGAATGTGGGTTCACCCGTGAAAACGTCAGTGTGACGGAGGGAGTTATAAGTCAGGCTAACTGTTCACAGGGAACGGGAAACATTCCCAGTGGCAGTGAGCTGACGTTCCTTTTCTCTGCTTAGTCCTTTGCTTCTGGGCGTCATCAGCATTGTCACCCCCTGTGGGTCCCGTGACGTCTGTAGTCAGAGAGTCGGGTGTTGCCAGGTCAGCGGCTCCCTTCCTGCCCGAGGGAGCGGGGTGCAGGGAGCTGCTCCTTTGCCCCAAGGGTACACGTGCTCGTTGATTGGCCTTAAAATGCCTCCTGAGCTGGACCCTTCCCGGTTACGCATTTTGCTGTGTGTGTGCCATCTCAGTGACGGGGACTGGAAATGCGGCGTGACCTCCCGGCTGCGGTTCGCCGGCCCAGCGGTGGAGGCCGCACCTGTGCCTGCCTCTTCTGTGTTCGTTGCCCACCTGTGCTCCTGCTGGCTCTGATCCCCTGCAGGTGGGGCCTCCCAGGAGGACCGGTGGGGCTCGGAGCAAGATCTTGAGGCGGCAGGAGCCACGGGCTTTGAGGCCAAATCAGCACGCGCCAAGCACATCTGGGTCGAGTGGCGGACCTTGGAGACAGGTTTGGGAAAGTGGGCGCCTGAGGCTGTCGGGACAGTGAGAAGGTACAGGGTGAAGGCCGTGCTGCCCTGGGAAAGGAGGAGGGAGATAGTGAGCGCCGTGCTGGGTGCTGGTGATGAGACAAGACCTTCGGGGTCTTGGAGTCGCGGGTCAGTGAGGTGACAAGGAAGCCAGCAGAGGGCATCAGCGCTGGGGGTGGGTCGGGGAGCCAGAACCTGAGCAGGAACCTGAGATCCAGTTGGGGAAGAGGAGTGAGAAGTGGGCGGGGCCAGGCCCGCAGGGTGGGTGTGCGGGGTGGAGTTGGAACTCTCTCCCTGGGGGACAGGGCTCCCCACATCTCTGCAGCTGCCACCCCAGTGAGGCCGGCCAGTGTGCGTGGGCGCTGGAGGTGCTGGCCCTGTGGATAAGCCTGAGGTGCCAGCTGCTGGGCGGCAGGCTGCAGGAAGAGCGTCTGGCTGGCCCGAGCGGGGGCAGGGGGGTGAGGCAAGGAAGGGAGGCCGGGTGGACTGCGGGCTGGGCTGCCCGATGTCTGAGTCTTGCCCAGGGCTGGTCCTGTCTGCCTCCGTTGTGCTCGTCCAGATAAAAGGCCTCTGTGGAGGGAGGGAGGGGCGGGCACAGCAGGGCCTGGCAGGAACCCGGCCTGGTGACTGTCACCGAGGGCAGCTGTGAGGGGACTGTCTGAGCCGCGATCTGTGTGGCCCTGGAGTATAATGTGGGCTTGTGTGAAGCTGCTCTGTGGCTCAGTCACCAGCCTCTGGCCGCCGCCTCACTGCGCAGGCACCGGGATGGATGGGTGTCATCTGGCCCAGGGCGAACTTTGTCCCCAAATGGACCACCCCTCTGAAATGGCAGGACAGCCAGCTCTGCGTCCGTGTTATCAGCGAAGGGAAGGGATTATAAATAGGTACAGTCCAAATCTGGAATTTCCTTGGGAGAGCGCAGGCCGCAGGGAAGAGCAGAGGAAAAGCCTGGGAGGGACGGGGATTTCGGAAACCGCTGACCTGCGGGCCAGATGCATGAAGTTTCAGGACAGCCCAAGACCCGGGCATGTGGCCCTCCCGGGACAGGACATCTTGGCAGAGTCCTGCACGCAGGGTGGGCGTTGGCTGGACCGGGATTGGGGGAATCTCCAGGGCAGAGCGGGAGACGTGTGTGCAGGGGTGTAACGGGCAGAGGCCGGGTTGCCGGGGTGCAGCTGGGCTCAGAGGCGGGGGACGGGGGAGGCCTGGTCACCACGGAGGCCGCTGGGCTCTGCAGGACTGGAGTCTGGAGGTCGGACGGGGCCCGGCCCCGTGTCTTGGCTGTGTGACTTTGGACAGAAAGAAGCCCTCTCTGAGCCTGTTTCCTCCTTGATGAATGGGAGTGGCTGGGGGGACAGTGAGTGAGCTCCAGGGCACTTCTGGGATGTTCCCTGCGTGTCGGGGCTGTGGGGGTGGGGAGGGGGCACATGGACTTGGGGAGTGAGGAGGAAAGGCTGGTGTGTCTGAGTGACCGGTGACCAGGCGCCCGGGGCAGCCATAGGTGGTGCACATAGCTCATTTTCTAGGCTGGTGAGAACGTCATCCTCGTCACCTCCTGGGCCCTGGGTACAGCCTGGGAACAGCTTTGGAAGCAGCAATCAAGGGAGCCAGCCTGAAGGAGGGGGCCCAGTGGTTCCTCACTGCCGAATGCGGTGACCTTTGGAGGAGGATTTTTAGTGATCACAAGAAAAAAAGCGTAGTCAAAAGAAAAGCAAATAGTTGAATGAACAAGAGAAGGTTGCTGTGGGTGGCGTGGCCACCTTTAGCTGCCATGCGTCCCTCCCCACTGGGGGACATGAGGGACAGTCCTCCGTCCTTAGGGCTTCTGTGCCCGGGCCCCTCTGACGAGTGTGCTCCCGAATGTCCTCACACACACCACCCTCTCCTGCTTGTGCACCTGGGACAGGCTGGTGGCCCGTGGTGGCCGGCTCCTCGCTGGCTGCTTTGGGTTCAGGGTCCGACGTGAGAGCCGGGAGAAATGCAGACGAGGGCCCGGGAGCCTCTGCGGTCCAGGCAGGGCAGGGCCTTATCGAACTTATACCAAACCCAGCCGCGGCCGAGGGTCGTGACCGAGGGAGAGAGTGGGCTGGGAGGCTCAGGTGTGGGGCCCGCTCTCGGGGGGGCCGGGGTGAGTCCGTGTCCAGCTCGGGGCGAGGGAGGATTAGCAAGGGGGGTGCAAAGGGGTCCCCACCCTGGAGCTTGGTGATTGGGGGCAGCTTCTCCAGATGCTGTCACCCCTGCCTGCGAGCTGATGGGCGTGGTCAGCCTGCAGGGCACAGGGACCTGGGCTCGGGTCCTCTTTCGCCTCTAGTGGCCACGTGTGCAGGCGGACAGGTGATGCCCCCAGGGCAAGGCCTCTCCCGCAGGGACACGTAGGTGGGAGCCGCCCTCCTGTGATGTCGGCCCCTGAGAAAGGCCGCTCTGTCCCAGGTGCCGGCCCTGTTCGACGAGGTGGCCATCTATTTCTCCGACGAGGAGTGGGAAGTGCTGACTGAGCCGCAGAAGGCCCTGTACGTGGAGGTCATGAGGATGAACTACGAGACCGTGCTGTCGCTGGGTGAGGCTTTGTGTCCCCGTCTCCTGGAGGCTCTGAGCCCAGAGAACGTTCGCCGTGTCCCCTGGGTGGCGGAACCACCGTCCCCATCTCCTGAACTTGGCCTCTGTGCCCGTTTAATTCCCGTGTTAGACTCAGGCAGGGGTATCAGTACTGTGTCCTTCTACTTGGTGACCTGTGCTGCCCTCAGGACAGTCCTCATTCGACCCAGGCGTCCGCATCAATAAAAACCAGACGTCACCTCAGTGATGGCAGCAGGGGTCTGGGCCTTGACGTAACTCCTGCCGGCCTCAGAAGCTTGGGGACACACCCCCAGGGAGCCCTGCCCCGCCCCCTGCCTAGAGCGCCAGGCTACCAGAAGGGACCTGTGCAGGTCTCCCAGTCCGAAGGCTCGCTAGACCGCTGGCTGCGGAAGGCCACTCTCTCTGGCTGCCGGGTCCGGCCCTCGTTAGCAGAGAGCCGCGAACCCCTTGGACAGGCCTGTTTCCTGTCACACTTGTTCTCTGAGGACCCCGAGCCCTTTTCCCTACCTTCCGCAAATCTCCACAGTGATGAGAGGACCGGGGTGGGGTAGGGGGGTGAGTGCCCTAAAGGACCGGCTTTGGCGGCGCTCTGAACCTATGTTGCTTCCTCTGGACAGAATTCCCGTTCCTGAAGCCGGACGTGATCTCTCGGCTGGACGGGGAGGAGGAGTCTCAGGGTTTGGACACATGGCAGCTCCAGGGAGGAGGCTTCGCAGGTACCGCGATTCAGCCGGTCCAGCGCCCGTCACGCGGGGCGGGGGCTTCGTGAGGCGGGGATTTAAGTTTCCGTTTGTTCTACCGGGTGTGTGAGAGGGCGGCAGGGTAGCAAGGCAGGAAGATTTGGGGCTTTGGAGTTTAAAAACCTCCTTCTTAGTGCTGTGTGGCCTCAGGCAGGTTCCTTGACCTCTCTGAGGCTCCATGTCTTCCTCTGTCCACTGTGGGTAAGACGTGTCAAAGTGTGAGCTCGAGGAAGCAAACTGAAGCTTGTGAGGCATCGGGTCCAGCCCACGCCAGACAGGCTTCATTTGCCTTCCCTCTGTGGGAAGAGTTGCCGATGCTACATCGCATGGATCCTAAGAAACGTCCTCCCCCCACCCCCTGGCATCTCTGAAATTGAGAGCGCCTCTTAAAGCTAGGGCGCATCTCACAACTGGTGACATCTTAGTTTGGGTGAGATGTGGTCATTTCCCCGCATTGCAGTCAGTCTCTGTGACCCCTCCCCCGCCCCCCGTAAACACACAGCGAAATCCAGTGCCCTCCGGTGAGCCTCTCCTCTGCCCCGGAAGTTGCATCTGCCAGGCGAGGTCTCTGCTGTGCTCTTGGTCCAAGGGATGCGGTTCAGCCCATGACACAGCTGCATTCTGTGCTGTGATGGCAGCCTGCGGTATATTTTGTTTCTCATCCACGTAAGAGTTATTTTGACCCATACGTGGCCCCCAGATTTTGATGTGACCCAGGCTCGGGACCTGGGCTCCGTTCTCAGCTCTGCCTCTTTCTCGCTCAGCTCCCTCGATGCCCATCACTTCCGTTGCCGCCTCTGCAAAGCAGGGGTAGGGACGCGCAGTGATTGTGGCGAGGTGACCTGCGAGGCAGTGGTATCCATTACTCTGGGGGACTTCAGAGGAAGGTGTTCTTGGCGGTGCCGCCAAGAAAGTCAGGGAACGTGAACCTGATGTCACTGTACTGACCGGCGCTGTGCCCGCCTCCCCGTTTGTCTCCCAGAACACGAAGAAGCTGATGTCAAGCCCCCAGACTGGGCCGGCCCCATGTACACCGCATCCCCGTTCCTCCCGGTGCCGCTGCCCCAGCCCCTGGACGGCTTCGGCCTCTGCCTGCCTCGGGACATCACCGACCTGCCTGAGTGGGGCGAGGGGTACCCCTTCTATATGGCCGTGGGCTTCCCGGGCTACGACCTCTCGGCCGACGACCTGGCCGCCAAGTTCCCGTTCAGCCGGGGCATGCGCCGCAGCTATGACGCGGGCTTCAAGCTGATGGTGGTGGAGTTCGCCGAGAGCACCAACAACTGCCAGGCGGCCAAGCAGTTCGGCGTGCTGGAGAAGAACGTGCGCGACTGGCGCAAGGTCAAGCCGCAGCTGCAGAATGCGCACGCCATGCGGCGGGCCTTCCGGGGCCCCAAGAACGGGCGCTTCGCCCTGGTGGACCAGCGCGTGGCTGAGTACGTCCGCTACATGCAGGCCAAGGGGGACCCCATCACCAGGGAGGCCATGCAGCTGAAGGCCCTTGAGATCGCCCAGGAAATGAACATTCCGGAGAAAGGGTTCAAGGCCAGCTTGGGCTGGTGTCGCAGGATGATGCGGCGGTATGACCTGTCCCTGAGGCACAAGGTGCCGGTGCCCCAGCAGCTGCCTGAGGACCTGACGGAGAAGCTCGTCACCTACCAGCGCCAGGTGCTGGCGTTGCGCCGGGCGCACGGCTACCAGGTGGCCCAGATGGGGAACGCGGACGAGACGCCCATCTGCTTGGAGGTGCCGTCCAGGGTGACCGTGGTCAACCAGGGAGAGAAGCCCGTCCTGGTCAAGACGCCGGGCCGGGAGAAGCTGAAGATCACCGCCATGCTGGGCGTCCTGGCCGACGGCAGGAAGCTGCCCCCCTACATCGTCCTGCGGGGCACCTACATCCCGCCCGGCAAGTTCCCCAGCGGCATGGAGATCCGCTGCCACCGCTACGGCTGGATGACGGAGGACCTGATGCAGGACTGGCTGGAGGTGGTGTGGCGGCGGCGGCCGGGTGCCGCGCCCAAGCAGCGCGGCATGCTGATCGTGAACGGCTTCCGGGGCCACACCACCGACTCGGTGAAGAGCTCCATGGAGAGCATGAACACCGACATGGTCATCATCCCGGGGGGGCTGACCTCGCAGCTGCAGGTGCTGGACGTGGTGGTGTACAAGCCCCTCAACGACAGCGTGCGCTCCCAGTACTCCAACTGGCTGCTGGCAGGGAACCTGGCGCTCAGCCCCACCGGCAACGCCAAGAAGCCGCCCCTCGGCCTCTTCCTGGAGTGGGTCATGGTGGCGTGGAACAACATCTCCAGCGAGTCCATCGTCCAGGGCTTCAAGAAGTGCCACATCTCCAGCCAGCTGGAGGACGAAGGCGACGTCCTGTGGGAGATTGAGGGCGGGCTGCCGGGCGGAGGGGAGATGCCCGTGGAGGGCAGAGCCGAGAGCCGCTGAGCGCACGCGCGGCTGAGGTGAGTGTCGGGGGCGGGTGCCATGCTGTGTTCTGCAGGTGCCTTTGGCCTGGCCGTTGCTTCCCTCTCTGTGCCAGGCCTCAGGGAGCCCACGTGCCGTGCTGCAGGTGGTGACAGGCCGTGGCGCAGGCGTCTTCCTGGGAAACGCCCGTGTGTGCTTTGCTCCGTGGCCCGGACCCGGGGCGCCCATGTACATGAACGTCAGGTCAGCACACGGTCCGCGGCCAGGGCGTTTCCCGTCCGCGCTGCGCTGCTGAAGTTACTTGGCGCTGAAGGAGCGTGGTCTGCCTGTGGGGTTCACGAGGTTTTGTCTGAGAAGCCCACGTTTTGTTCCTGTTATAAATCGGGGTGATCCTCCCGGAGCAGACGTGCTGGCAGACCCTGTCCTCGGGGCTCCCTGCTCCTGGGCGGTCTCACCTGGGAAATGGGGCTTCGTGCACGCGCGCTTTTCCCAGTGTTTTAAAACATCGTCATGCTCTTCATCACGACCTTCACGTGGAGTGAGCAATGAGCATAGTTGCCCACCGCGCTTGGTTGTCTGCAGGAAGGCATTTTTAAATCACATCTTTGCGCCAGAATAATAACAAACAGAGGATGCTCTTCTAGGACCGGTGGGCAAAGGCAGAGGGTGGGGACTGGCCTGCAGTGCTCAGGGTCAAGTCGAGAAGGGAAACAGCTGAAATGGAAGAGGGGTCATGGGTTCTCCCAGAGAGGACAGCAGGCATCCGTCCCCTTCCCCGCCCCCGCCCCCCGACCTTGAACGAGAATGGCCAGGACAGCAGGAGCCACGTCCAGAAAGAACAGGAGATTCATGTCACCTTGTCCTTGTCCCTCTGAACAGTGTGTTCAGCAGGTAGAGGCCTGTCCTCCCCAGACGGGGCCCAGAGCTGCATCTAGTCGGCTTTCTGTCAAAGTGTGATCGGTATTTCCATCTCTGGGCTTCGTCCTGCAAAGGACACGCTAAGCAAAGTCTTGTCACCCCCACCGCATGCTGTCCCGAGGGCCTCGTGACTCCTGCCCTGTCCCCAAGTCAAGTCGAGCTCATGTCGCTGAACCCCGTGCCACTGTGGGGCCCCTAGAAGGGCAGAGGGCCAAGGAGGTCTTACCAGGACAGTAGAAATCACCAAAGTTGCTTGTTTTTTTTTTTTGTTCCTGGCCCTTTCCCCCCCTGGATTCAGCATCCCTTCTCTCTCAGCCCTCACCGCCACCATTGGGGGTCAGACTGTGGCTTCCGGTGAGTTTGATCCCTTTCTCACTTTACCTTTTGTCTCTCCTTGTTAGATGCCACCTTTGTGCATTTTTAACTTACAAGCTCATTGCCGCCCAAAGGACTGGGTCAGATGCTGCTTCGCGGTGGAGAGGGAGCAGACGATGCCCAGTGGCCCCGACGCACGGAGGCCCTGACGGCCATCACCTCCCCGCCCTGCTTGTCAGGGATGCCCGGCGCTCTGCGCAGCTGACCCTTTCTGAGCTGAGGAGTCACCGCCGTAGACAGGGACTCCAGGGGGTCCAGGAGACCCGCAGGCACTGAACGGCCCCTTCTCATCGTTGGAAATCCGACTGACGGAAAAACTACGCTTGCGGAAACGCAGACGTTCTCTAAAATCCCAGGGTTCGTTCACACCTAGGTTCTCTCTCTTTTCCAGCACATGCCACTGTGTTCGAAGCAGTTGGGAAGGAAAGTCCCCGAGAAGATCGCTGAAGTGTGGATGCACCGGGAGCGGTGGGAGAGCCGGGGGCAGCCCATCCCCGGGGCGTCCCGCCCCCCACCCGTGTGCTGCCACACATCTAGGACCCTTCATTTCGTCAGAGACACGATTAGGAAAAGAAACTGCTTCTGCCCCATTTCTCGTAGCAGCGACTGGCGTGTCCGCCAGAAGAAACCTGTAAATACAGTGAACGAGGGTAATTCCTGAAGAAGAGACGGTTCATTCAACACCAGCACAAAGCCCGTCGTGTGGGCTCCGCTCCATGCCTTGCCACCGGCACCCTTTCTGGGGAGAAAACCTCAAGTCGTGGTTTTCTTCTGCCTTTAAGAAGCTTCCAGGGCCAGAGCGTGTCTGTCCCCAGCAGAGAAGGCCACGTCGAGACGCGTCCTGTACGGACTTCACCCATTTCCTCTTTTCGAGAACGGAGATGCCGAGGACACCGGAATTCAGACATCCTGGCCGGGTGCCCGCCGACGGCTTTTCTGTAAACAAGCTCAGTTCGTGGGGAGGACACAGGTGAACGTAAACAGTGCTGTTTTATTTATCTTCCGGATCAGGTCAGCAGCTCAGTTTCCCCCGGGTCTCGTGGAATGGCCCCGTTTTCCGATACGACCCTGTTTTAACAACCGGGCAGTGCTTGGCGCCCGGGCGCTGCCGTTTCTCAGAAGCCGGCCTCAGTGGCCCACTGTCCACGTGGTGCTAGGTCCCTCGCCTTATCCGACCTCCGTGTCCTCCGTTCCGCTAGTGTTTTGATCACGAGGGCGGGGAGGGGGTGTGGGTCTTCAGGCACAGCTGTTTCGAGCCTCGAACCCGCCACCCTCGGAGAGGAGGCGGCTTCTGAGTTTTCACGCTGTGGCGGTCCGCCTTCCCGCCTGGGTCGAGTGTCACGGAGACATTCCTGCGAAGCTCCCCGGGCGACGGAAGACAGGCCAGAACCTCCCGGACAAAGCCGTTGCTGCAAACGCCATTCCAGTGCCGGGCCCCCGCTGTCCTTCCCGCGCGCCCCGCCCACGCGTGTGCGACGGCCGTTCTCGGCATCTCGACACGCCTATTTCTACTCAGGTACTCATTTTCCTGTCGGTGAAACACCGCTCTCTTTTTTAAAACCGGGTTTCCTCCACGCGGGGAAATGTCACTGAATTTCTGGTATCGGAGTAACTTTCAACACTCGAACTGTTTCCCAAATGGGACTGCGTGCCTCGTCTTCTCGCGTGACATCGACACCCAGCTCCTTGGCATTCCAGAAGTTTCCATTCCCTCCAATTCCACTTAAGTTATCCTCCGTGTTCCTGGGTGCCCCCTGCTGCCGTCCTGTTCGACGTGCTTTGGGAGCGTAAGGGGCCTGGTGAGACCTGATGTTGGGTGCCCGCATGGAGCTGCAGGGTCTGGCAGAGAGGAGGAGAAAGTGGGTATGACTTCCGCCGACACCTCGCGTCCTGGCGTCTGCCAGCAGGTGGCGCCGTGCAGGCTGCTGGGCCCTGGGACATCCCTGGAGGGTGGCTCTGCTCTCCAGGGCCCCAGGCGCCTGCTTCTGCTGACTCCATTCCGACCTCTGCCCGGCAGGCCCCCCTCCGGCCGCTCTGCGCAGCGGGGTGGCCCCGGACCAACACTAGCACACATGGAGACGTAGCCGCCCTCCCCAGTAGGTAGGTGCTGACCCCCGACAATAAACTTGGATCATCGAGACCAGAGGCTGGCGGTTTTCTTAATGAACACTTAACCTGCTCGTGCGGTGAGAAGTCACGCGTCAAACACCCTGTTCCCCGTTGTCCGTGGTACCAGCATGTTGCCCCCTCGAGTCAGACAGTGAATGCTCACAGGAGCGTCAGTGAGTGGTGTTGGGGGGGGGAACGGGGGAGAAAAGGCTGTCCCTCCCGCGGTCACGGTCAGGCGGCGTGGGGAGCAGCACGTCACAGGAAGGGCGGCCGCAGAGGCATAGGAATTGTGCGTGAGTGAAGATACTTGTCGCTCGCTGACAAATAGAAAGCTTAGAGATCTGCTTCACACGTTTCTTCAGGAAGAGAAGTGTGATGCACCGCCATCCGTGCGCCCTTCCGCGGCGCTTGTTCGGTGACATGAGCCCCCCGACAGGTCACTGCGCCTGTAGTGCCAGTAAGCAGCGGTCTGCTTTCTGAGTGACCGTGGCAAGATTTTACCCTTTACAAGCCATCAGAATTAAATTCTGATCCAGCCTGTCGGCCACAGCGCCTGCTTACCTCCTGGAGGCTTTCTGGTCGGGGGTCCGAGCCCTGATGGATCAGGGCTTGACCGGCAGAGGACAGGAATCCCCCCTCAGGTCACTGTGAAGCCCCATCCCGGCTGCTAAGGCCATGGAGAACAGGGTTTGGTTGACTGCAGCTGTGGGTGGTCAGGGTGAGGGGGGGGCGGTGCCGGGGTTGCTGAGCCAGCACTTGAGGTGCCTGTGATAAAGCGGGTGGGCCTGAGTGCACCTGGTTTTGCACAGGGGACCTGCAGCTCAGACGGTGGGGGAGGTTTCTGCAGGCAAAAGTCAGCTCGATTCTGCCTGGGGCTGCCTGGGGCCTCACGGCACTGCTGCCCTTTGGAGTGTTTTCTATACGGCACTTGGTACGGAGTCCTCAGGCTCCCTCGGCTGGCCCGGGGCCAGTGGTGGCGCCAGCCTGGGCTGGAACGGGTGCCTGAGCCTCAGGGGCTCTCCAGAAACCATCCCACAAGCCATTCTTCCTACCTCCCTGCCCTTGGCGTGTGGCCCAAAACGAGAGGTGTAGGGAGTCCGCCGGGGTCCTGTGGACCCACAGAGCAGGTGGCTGGCTGACCATAGGGATGCAGGTCGGGTCCTAGAGAGGAGTCTCGCTGTGGGTGGAGCCTGCCCTGGTGACCCCCTCGGCTGTGAAATTTCTCACACACTTAGCAGGGAGGCCCGGGTGTGAGTTGTCCAAGCAAAACCCCCTGCGTCTGGTGAGACGCTGGTTCAAACCCCTCTGAACTCTTAACTGCTCGAGCATCGCCACCTAAACGTCTAAAGGGCTTGCCAGACTTCTGCCGGCCACAGAAACTCAGCGGTTTACTTTTCCTTTGTAGTCTGTCATCCACAGAGCACAGAAGGAAGAGATGGCATACCTCAGTTGGAACCTACTTGTTCATCTTTCTCATCTAGAACATTCTTTCAAAAGGTCTTGCTGAAGTCTCACCGCACAGGGCTTTTCGAAGGAGTCTGTGGACAGCAACATCCCTTATCTGCTTAATAAACAAACAGCTTTCTCCCAAAAGGTTTATTTGTTACATTCAAGGTACAAAATCAAATATGCAGATGCAGATACTGACCCGTCTGTACTTGTTCACACGTACACCACTAACCCACAGAGTCCCATTCTAGCGTGGCCGGCCCCGGACCGGCGTGGGTGTGAACTGCGGGCCACGTACACGAGGAGCTTCCACGGATGCCTGTCCCGCTGATGACCGCTGTCGGGAGCCCAGACACTTCCATCACTTCCATGCTGCGTCACCTCAGGGACTGGACACCTGCGGGGGTGGGGATCAGTGCGGGGGTCGCGGGCGGCTAAGTGCTGGGGAGTCACGGGTTACAGGCGAGTCTGGCTGCGTCGGGGGTCTGCACCCCTCGGGCCCGCACTGTTCGGGGCCGACCGGGTGTCTGGCAGCCCTCAGTAAAAAGCAGCGCAGCTCTGAAAAACAGACTCGGTTCTCAGCGACGCTGCCAGGTGCAAGTTATTTTCACTTTATCATTTGAAAGGGTAGGAACACGTTTCATAGGAACGGGAACGACCAAGTAGAAATGCGACACGCCCACAGGGACCACTGGAAACATTCTATGGGAACAATGAACAGGCGGACCTGTCCGTCAGAGTATTTGGGCATGTCAACCACGTGAAGGAAACGTGAGTTAGGAGAAGACCTTTCATGGGGTCATCCCGGGGTGTCACCTGCCTGACACCTCGGACACAGCGCCCCCTGCAGGCTCCACTGGGGACTCGCGCACAGATGTAGTCCCTGGCGCAGGCGGACTTGTAGCCACGGCTTCACAACAGCCGCGCAAGGCGTGCTCCGTCGGAAAGGTCCCGTTAGCACTGTCCCCGTCAGTCTGGGAGTGCTGACGGCCCCGGAACCGCCCACGCTCGGTCATTGGTGCAGGAGTGCGGCGCACCTGCGGGTGGGCGGGGCTCAGCAGAGCAGCAGCCCCTCCTTGGCGGCCAGGCGCTGCCTGTGCACCCGGTCCTGCTGCAGCTCCTCGTGGTTCGGGTGCCAGAGCTTCGTGATTACCCTCTCGATGTTGAGGGCGTACACGGTGTGTGTGGGGATGACCTCCCGGTGCACCTGGGGCAGACGGGCACGCCCTCAGTCACACTTCGAGAGCCACAGACCACACCCCCCCCCCAGAAGACACGCTGACCCATGACCCTGGAGCCAGCACCCAGAGAATCCCAAACCAGCCGACGAGAACCCGGGAAACACCCAGGTTAGGAAACGGGAATTTGGGAGCGTGGGTGCTTTTTTCCTTTTCTTTCTCTCTGGGAGATGGGGTGGGGGGGGAGTCAGAAGGGACCCCTGAGCCCAGGGTCTGAATGGTCAGGATGAGCGGCTTTCACAGCGAACAGTCCAAACCGGAAAGCAAAAGGCCAGGAGGTGGCCGGCTCCTGAGGGAGCCAGGAGTTACCTGCAGAGCTTCGAAGAGGTCGCACATGTTCACGGGGGGCAGGGACGCCGGGAGCGTGTCCCCCGAGCAGGCCAGCAGCAGCGCGGCCTGCTGCTCCGCGTCGTCGGGGTGCGGGCGCGAAGCTGGGGTCTGGCCGGCACACGGAGCGGAGAAGGCTGGGGGGCTGAGCACAGAGCGTTTCAGAAATGGCCCGCAGGGTCGGAGGAGACACCCCAGCAACGGGACGGCCAGATGGGGCCTCGCTGGTTAAGGAGCCACCCTCCCCACCCCGGGAGTGGGGGCCCTGTTAATTTTTGGCTGGTGTGGAAAGGACGTCTGGGATTTTCATTTTTAAAGGCAGCCCGTCCGTCAGGCGGGAAAGAAACTGCGGAGCGACTGTTGACCCCCCTGCCTCCACCA
Source organism: Micronycteris hirsuta (assembly GCA_004026765.1). Lineage (NCBI taxonomy): Eukaryota > Metazoa > Chordata > Mammalia > Chiroptera > Phyllostomidae > Micronycteris > Micronycteris hirsuta. The sequence goes on from PVJI01003323.1 coordinate 99,342, forward strand.
CGTGAAAGCATTTCCTATGCTCAGCAGGTGGAGCCAGACCTGCCCCTGAAACGCGTCTCCCCGGGAAAACATAATGGGCCTTGATTCAAGGAAACTGCGAACAGTGGCGAGGAGGAAGGTGGCTGGTACTGAACCAACAGGATCACAGAGAAGCCTCCGGAAGCTGCGGCCCCGCACGCAGGAGGCCACAGGTACAAATGCAGGGTTGGGGCAGGAACCCAGGTCTGGCCAGTCTCCGAAACTGGCCCCAGACACACTCAGGGGAGGCAGGCCCAGTTCCTGCGCCTTCACACGGGGCAGAACCTATATGACCGTGCGGGTCACAGAGCAGGTGTGGCCACACTGAGGAGGGGACGCACCTGGGCGCCCAGATGCGGCAGGTTGGGACGCTGTCCCCGGATTTCACCGCCACAGGGAGCCCCCTTTGCTGGTTCGTTGTTCTCTGCGAGAATGACTTACGAACGAGAACAGATGCTCCCAGAGACACAGGCCCGCAGGAGACAAAGTGAACTCCCGCAGGAGGAGAAGTGAGTCCTCACCTGTGTGACCCATGCGGCCAGCCGAGGTTGGGGAGGGCCAGTGGGTGCTGGCGCCGCCCCACCCGCCCCGGGGAGTCAGCACGTCCCTCCACCCCACTGCTCAGCGCCCCCAGGCCCCTCCTGCACTGTCTCCTTGGACCCTGCCTCCCTGTCCCCCTAACCAGACACGAGTCCAGCACGTGGGGAAATGCGGTCACTTCAGCCACCACCAGCAAGCTCCCATTACTTTTCTTTCCCAAAAGCTTAAAATGTGGACAAACTGCTCTGGGAAGTGGCGGGGCGGACGCAGGGATGCGGGTATCCCAGGTCCTCCGCGGGGTGGCTGCCAGGAGCCACGCGGCCCCGCCCAGCTCAGGCCCCGCCTCCGAGCTACCACCCCGCCCACCGAGAAGCCCCGCCCCCACCGACAGTCACAGGCCCCGCTTCCCACGGAACCACCAGGCTGAGGCTGCCCCGCGGGAGCCTCAGAAAGTGGGGGGCCCCCACTTACACCACACGCAGCGGCCAAACGCTGCAGCTTTACTTCCGACGGGAAGAGCGTCAGAACCCGCCGGTGACCACCCGGCTCCCCGAATCCAGAGCCCGACGTTTCACAGAGGCCTGCTACCCCGGGCAGCGCGGCCGCCGGCCCCCGGTACCTCTCGATCAGGCTGTTGTACACCACGACGCTGTTCTTCAGGTAGGGCTGCGGCGTCACGTTGCTGCCGAAGGCGTACTTGAAGTGGCCGTCCCGCAGCCGGTAGGCCTTCCTTCTGGACACGACTGAGGCCAGTATGTCTTTAAGGTGGTTCTGCAGAAACAGGAAAATAGCATGAAGTCCCGCTTACAAGCAAATCCTAACCCTTCCACTGGCCCACTCACGGCCCCGACGTTTAGTGGCTGGATATGGGGACAGGCCGGCACCGCTGGGACCACGCAAAGGTCCCCGGGGAGCCAGAGCCAGACCCCGGAGAGAGTGGGGGGTCAGGAGGGTGCGGTGGGGCGTGCTGCTCCCATCTGTTCTATCTAGGATGAGCTTGTCCTACAGGACATTTATTTTAAAAGGTTTCATGTCTCTAAATTGACTCCTCTCTCTCAGAAAAAGATTTTCAGATAGCTTTAATAAGAACATCAAAATAAGCGAATAATTTTCTGAAAACGGGGCAGAAAGTTTCAAGATCGGGGACTTCTCGGTTGTGGTGCCCGACCCACTGAAACCCTTCCCTGTGGCTCTCACAGAAGCCCCATGAACAAGGGGCTTACAGGACAAAGACAGAACACCAGGCTTTCACATCCGTTCGCCTTGGTGGCAGCCAAGCACGTAGGGGAGGCTGGCAAAGGGGACCGCAGACTCAGTCCCAGCCGCCATCACCCCTGGCACCGGGGGTGGCGTCTCCATCATCCCAGCAAGGGCGTCTCCCCCCAGGATTTCATGGCACGCAGAAGTCACGTGAAGTTTATCACTTAGGACCTTTGAGGTGCAAGCGAGGAAAGGGGACCCCATGCACCCTGGAGCACCGGTGCCTGCGGACCCCCATGGGTCTTCTGTCCAGCGGGTAAATGGAAACCCCGAGTGGGCGAACGCAAGTGCGCCGAGCCAAGAGCCCACGGCGCAGACACTCGGTCCGCTGCTCTCCAAGTGCCAGGGTGCAGCTGCACCCCGAGATAGTCATCCTCGGGAGCCTCAATCTTAGTTTTCACCCTGGGTGACACGTCACACATCGAATCAAACCTAAGTAACCTCCTGGAAGCTTCCTCTGCTAAGCAAAGGCACGTGTTCGGAATGGGCTGTGCCTCTCCCTCCGAAGAAACCACGGTGAATAATTCTGAGATCAGAGGGACCTCCGGGGTCTTGTCTTTTTCCGCAGCAGCGGCTGACAACACACCCGAGCTCGCCACATGCGCCCTGGGCCAGCGCTGCGCCCGCACACACCTCCACGGCGTAGACCACGGCGGACACGGCCTCCTCGGTGACGTTGTCCAGGCCGTGCTCGTAGGCCGTCACGATCATCCTGCCTTCCAGCTGGCCCCGCGTGGGCAGCATCATGGTGTGGGAGCAGAGCTTCAAGTCGTCGTCATCTTGGGGGTCCTTCGCCACAAACTGCTGGGCCCCCGAGAGGGGGTTCTGCGGCTGGAACCTGTGCTGAGAGAGACAGGGTTTCGGGGTCACTCGTCGCGGTGGCGAGGAGCGGCACACGCCGGGCCGGGCAGGCCGTGCGCTCGTGCCACCAAGACCACGTGCAGGGGTTAAAAAAAAAAACAAGAAAGCGACGCGCACACGGTCACCGAGTCACACGTGTTCCCGGGGGACAAAGGAGACGTGTTTCGGGCGGCGATGGCGGCATCCTGACACCCTAATCTTTGGCATCTCTGCGATCACATCTCTGCGATCCCTGTGCTAAAAATAACCGCTGAAGAGGAGGAGAAGGTTGAAAACTATTTCCAAATAAGCCAGCGCAGGCCGAGTGCGCTTCGGGGAGGCAGGTTCTGACCGGGGAACCAGCCCTTCGGGGAAGCCCTGAAACTGCCAGGCTCTCAGGCACGGAGACCCCACAGCCGGCGCGCCAGGCCGGGGCGGTGCGGCGGCTGCTGGGCTGCTCGGCTGCTCGTATCTCCTACGTGCAGCTCTCAGCACAGTGCTCCTTGTACAGCATCGTCATGCCAATTTATAAAACCCCTTTTCTCTATCTTTTCCTGCTCATTAGACCGCTGCCTCCCCCGGGAGCTTCCGAGAGCCTGGTCCCCACCATCAGCGGGAGGTTTGCCCCCGGCAGCTTTCGCTGAAGCCCAGCGCACGGCACTTTGTAGTGAATATGTTTGAGGTCTGTATTATTATAAAGCAACACTTGTGTGCTTTTCCATTTTCCAGGTAAAAAAACTGCATTTTTACAAAAAAACATGGTTGCTTGGACCAAAGAGGCCCCTCTGGGGGACCAGTGACCGCCAGATTGAATATTAATGATATAAAACACAGAGATAAATGTTTGTTGATGCTAATCCATAAAGCTAAGCTAACGACACCCAGTCTAAATCTATAAAAGGGGTACTTTTGGGAGACTTTGTTCCCTTGGTAGAAACTGGAAAAAGTAACTAACTCTGAAACGTGTGCAAATTTTACAGCCAAACGCCTCTGAGGCTTGTCGGCTGATCCCGAAGGTTTGGGGCCAAGGGACGTGCAGGGGACAGCAGGTCCCCCGGCCCCGAGGACAGAAGTCATTTCAGAAAAACATTTCAGGGGAGAAAGAACAGAGGCACAGCCGTTGAATCATTGCAAAATCATGAGGTACTAATGATAACATTAACACTTAATACAATAAAAACCCAGCATTATAACAATCCAGGCACCTCGCCGACTTCCCAGACAGTAATGCCTTTCCCCCACCATGACGCCCCCTTTCCCCCCGACTCTATTACCAGTAACTTCATAGCCATTTACAAATGCACACCAGCCTTTATCAAGATCAACCGAAGGGCAACCTACATCAAATTTCTGACGGACGGATGAAAGCTTCTTTCTCCCCTTCGGTTTCCCGGGCTTGGCTGCAGGGGTCCCCGGCCAGGGCAGAGAGCCGGCTCCCTCTGGGGGACAGAAAACAAGATGAGCGTGAGAGAAAATACAGGCAACCGGTCACCGCTGCGTCTGTTTTCATTTGGGGGCTATAAAGAGTATGGCGTGCTCAAGTCATGTAAATAAATAATGGATACTTAAAAATTCCGATCTCCCCGACTTTTCTAAACCAAGTCCATGCCCTCCAGGTTTTCTGAGCTGTAAACAGAGCGGCTCTTTCAGGAAGACAGGTCTGCGGCCCACGCACCCTAGCTCAACATGGTGAACTGACTGGGCACACTGCCCTCCTCTGTCCTCAGGACCCTGCTAGAGAGGACGGCAGGGCAGTGAGGGGTGCGCCCGGCAGAGGTGACGGGCCCTCGACAAATTTCCAGGATGGGCCGACCAGATGTTGACAGAGCAGACATATGCCAGCCAGGGAGGCGGGGGAGCCCACCGGCCCAGGAGAAACCCAGGGGGACATGGATTTGGAGGTGAGTGTCGTGGGCACGGGGCGGGGGCTCTGCAAACACACCCCTTCTCCCCCCCAGGACGGGCTCAGCTCAAAGCAGACGAGCAGGGTGGCCTGTTCAGACAGCCATTGGCCCAGGGGCCACCTGCACCCCCAGGCAGTCCGCCGGCCATGAGGCCAAGCCTGCTCACTGCTGCCCGCATGCATGGACTGTGGTTGAAGGGACCACATGCCTAGGTCTCACTGAGGCGGCTGGGCTGGCATCCGAGGAGCCCCAATTTAACGGCGGTCCTCTTGCCGCCCCCCCCAAGGAGAATGTCACTCTTCACTGTGAACCCCCAGGCATCTGATGGTAATCTGTAGCACCTTAAGAAAGACCAAGCTAAGCAAGTGACAACAGAGGTCCCCGAGATAAAGAATCCGGACCACACAGGGGACTGGAATCATTTCCCACTGCCGTCCTTGGAAACGGCGGAGAAGACGCACACGGATAAAACCACAGGCGATTCGGTGGGCACTGCCGAAGTCAAGGGCGCCTGGGACGGGACGGGACGGGACGGCTGAAGAGGAGAGGAGAGGAAACCTCACAAAACGCAGAGCAGCGACATGGGGAAGCCTGTCTGAAACCAGTAAACCGAGAGAGTGAAGCATGCCGGGCGGGCAAAAGGAGGCCGGCAGCTGTGTGTGCGCCAAACACAGGCGCTCATCCTTGTATTATTACTGATTGGCGGCGTTGTTTCCCGTGGGGACAGCTGCCACCTGCTTTTGCTCCGCCCGGTGCTGGCGTGAGGAGCCAGCGAGGGCCCAGAAGGACAAAACAATGGAAGTGGCTGTCTGCGAGAACAGGTGCAGGACGGGCAGAAGGTTTCTTTATGAGACTTTCTGTTCTTTTTAACCCTGAACATATACAGTTCAGTGTTTACGGGGAGGAAAAAAATCAAAGGAATACAAGCTCACTATCATAGTTCACTTGAAAGAAGCACCCCCCCAAAATATTTTTAAGAAAGAAAGAAAAACTAGCCATCATCCTAGCAAAATATTGTTTCCATTTTGATGTTTTCAGAAAGATGAGATTTTTTAAAAAACACTCCAAGTTCCCCAGTTTTCTCTTTAGGAAGTCAGTTCCTCCCGTCCACCCCCGCAGGTGTCTCTGGCCCCCAGACTCCCCTGGGGGAGGTCTGCCGGCCTTAGAGGGTTTCCCACAGAGACCCCCTCTGGAGGAACGGAGCTGGACCTCAGGGGACGCTGCCGTCCTGTGGCCAGACACGTGGGTGAGGACTAATGGTGACGACAGACAGAGCTTCCTGGCGGCAGCCGGGCTCCGGCTGGGGACCTGCCCTGGGGCTGGACGGATGAACGGGCCTGGGTGTATAAAGATTATTATTAATATCACCTTTCCCGCCCAGCTTAGAGAAATAGAAGGAAACCCGCCGGCCATGGCTCTAAGTACAAAGGCCGGCGTTTCTACGTTTTCTTTTAGTAGAAATCCTCTCTTTGTGGCCAGGCAACATTCAATGATTTCATTTTGAGAGAATACACTTTGGGTGCTGATGGAGAAACAGTGCCAGGTATCAGATGTTTCTTCACATATTTAAAAATAAGCAATAGTAACGCGCACCAGTATTAAAGGCTTTATTTAATTACAATCAGCCAGCTTTTAAAATGTAACCCTGTAGGGTCGACAGTACTGTCTGCATTTTATAAATTAAAGCGAAGACCACCCGAATACTCACTCCTGTCTCTAAGCTCAGCCTGAACCCAGGTCTCTGGACACCCGTCAACCAGGGTTTTTATTTCTGGTCACTTGTGTTTTGGGTGTGTGGCGCTTCGGCACACACCTGCCTCAAAAGTCAGACCTGCCCCTCGCACTGTTGCCTTCTCTGATCCGTTCGAGGTGAACAGGACTCAAGGAACCTGACGCCGTGGAGCCTGTGCAGTGCGGGCAGGTGCGGGCAGGTGAGGGTGGGTATGGGTGAGGGACACACAAGGACTTCTGGGGGTGGAGAAACTGGCTTGGGGAGACCTTTTCTCAACTCTTGATTATCCTGCAGAGGTTAGCAGCGAGGGATGATCCAAAATACCTGTTTCTAGATAAACATGGGCTTTCAATAAATGGTCAGCGGAATTATCATAAACCCTTTTTAAAAAAAAAATTCAACTGAATCGACACAGGAGGTACTATGAGTCCGCTTTTTAACCCCCCGCCCCCGGGATAAGTTTTATCATGGGGCAAGTTGTTAAGGTATTCAATTGTTTTTGGCAAAGGCTTGAAAGAGGTGGCTTGTACCATCTAAGCTCCGAAAAACCAGGGACCCTCGGGTGGGGTTTCCATCTGTCCACGCCTGTTTAGGTGGCAGGGACACACTGAGCATTGAGCTTCCTCCCGCCTCCCAGCAGGCTGCCGCCCACCACCTTTTGCTTTCCGTCAACAATCTGCCAAACACACACGCAGAAGCTCGAACCTACCTCCCAGGTGCTAACGTCTCAGTAGAGAACACACCTGGAAGCTCAGGTTCCCCACTCCCTCCACCTACAGAACCCCTCCCGACACCCTCTGCCCACACTGCACTGGCCCCTGCATCTCCCTCGCGGGTGCCCAGCCCTTCCCCGCCTCTCAGGAGGTCAGTACTAAACCCAGCCAGGTGGGGGGTCAAGACCAACAGTCGGGATGAGTTCGGGGAGACAACCTGCCTTAACAAGGTTCTATGTAAGAATGCGTACCTACAGGATCACACTTTCTCCGAGCCCGTCAAAGAACAACTGCTTACAAACACAAGTGTGTTACAGGAAGCTGAAGCCCGGTGCCGCAGGGCTTTGCTGCCTGAGGCCCTGCCAGCGTTGCTGCTCCCTTACCTGGGGCGGACACCAAGATCTGGCACCGTGTGAGAATCGCCAGGAGGAACTCGTTGTGAGAATGGACTGAAACAGAAGAGCACCACAGGTCACACACACAGTATTTCCATCACAAGGAAACCACCTACCTGTGGCCTGCCTGGCTTTTCGGGATGTGGGATATCCCCTGTTCTGCCATTTTTTACATGCAATTTTAAATACCCACATTGTATACACCCCTAAAACCCAACTTGTATTTTTTTTTAAGTGGAAAGGCTTGAATTTATTGCAAATCTGGGAAAACTCCAGAACAGTACAATAATTCCCCAGGTGATTATTTTACCATTATCCTGCGTGAGAAGTCTATGAGCCTCAAGGTCAAACTCTTCTTTGCTGATCTTCTGCTTGAACCACAGCTTTAAGTTGGCCCAGTATCTGCAGAGGTAGACACAGTGCTAAGAACAACAGGCTTTGCTTCCTTCCCGAGTTCACCTCACCTGCTCCAACTCCCAGGGAAGGATGTTTTCCTCTCCCTGGTGTCCATCCTCTCATCTATCAAATGGGAATAACTGCGCCTTGCGCACATCTCTGCTGCAAGGTTTGATGAAACAGGACATTCAGAGCACTTAAAAGGTGTTCCGTAAGTGTCCGCTACTATTATTCAACCGGAGGGTCTGTGTGCCTTCCGAAATTGCCGCCCTTGTTCTCACCGACTACGCCTGCGCCCACCCGAGCGCAAAGCCTCCGCCTCCAGGAAGCCCTCCTGGGGCGCCGCGCACCTCGCGCCGGTCAGGCTCCCGCTCGGTGGGTCCCAGGCGCGAAACGCACTTTTCCTGCCCCACCCAGGGCGGAGCCTCGGTCCCGAGAGAGGCAGGGAGGCCCGATCTGCAGCACGACAGGCCCGGGGGCCCGCCCGGCGCAGAGGCCCCGCCACCCTCGACGCCAGGCTCCCCAGGCCGGAGCGGCGGGGGCGTCCTCGGGTGGCCCAAGGCCGGAGAGCCCCGCGCGGAGACTCGGGCTGCGCCGCCGGCTCTTACTGTTTCACGTTGTCCCCCAGAGCCTCGCTCAGGTTCTTCTTGGCCGCCTCCAGCTCGCTCACAAAGGTCGCCATTGCTCCCAACTCTCGGCCCGACCGCAGACCGCTCCGCCACCGCAACCAACAACCGAAAAACCAACGCGGCCGAGGCCTGGCGCCGGAGGCCGCGCGCCCGAGGCCCGGCCCGCTCCCTCCCGCCCCGCCCCCCGACGCTCGGAAGACGTCCGTTTGGTTGTCGGCCCCGCCCGCCTGTCTGAAGGGAAAAGGCGGAGCCAACGCCGCCGCCTGCTCGGCCCCGCCCCCGGCCCGGATCACGTGACCGCACCGCGCGGCGGGGCTGCAGCGCCGCCTGCTGGGCTGGCGCGTCCCGCCCTTTCAGTCTGTCACCTGCTGGCCGCCCCGAATGCGGCCCCGAGTCCGCGTCTCACCTGGACAAGAAGCTCACCCCCGGGGCCAAAAAGCGCGAACAGCATCGATTGCATTCTCTCTCTCCGCTGCAGTGTTCGCGGAGCACTAATCATCTGATGTGCCATTTACTGGCATTATCTCATTAACGTCACGCCCCTCCAGCTAATAGGTAAGTTCGGTGAGGCCAGGACCTGCTGCGGAGCCTGGCGCGCACACCGTTGGCTGAGCGAGTAATTATGAGAAATGGAGGGGGAAATGCACAGGGGATAAAAAGAAAGGAAAGAAAAAGTATTTTACCACCTCCCAAACTCTTAACTGAACTTTCTCCGCCACGCCCCGTAATTTAGAACCATACCCTATCTTCAGTGGTTTTTAAACTTAGGGTAATAATACGAATATTGTCCTCTGGTATTACATTGTCCTTTCAATCTTTTTTTTTTTTTATCCTCACCCGAGGACATTTTTTTCTTGCTGTCAAGGGGGGTGGGGGAGGGGAAACGCAGCACGGTGAGACAGAAACAACAGGAATCAAACCCCGACCCTCTGGTTTCCAGGTCAAGGCTCCAACCAATGGAGACACACCAGCCAGGGCTTAATCCTGATTTTAATGACAGCATAATTGAGATCGCTTTCATTGTTTCTCTGTTGGAAGTGACACAGTAATAAGCGACGCAGAGAACCTGTCCTCATTGAGAATTATAAATCTGTGTACAAATACCATGCAAAGGAAAGCCGTCCCAAATGCTTGTTTTTGGGTGGCTATTTTACATCCCTAAAATCTTGGCCGCGGCTTGAGGAGTTCTTCCCAGTTCTGTATGTCATACAGTACTGGTGTTTTGGGTGTCTGGGGCCAGAGGATTGGATGTTGATGGAATGCTGAGAGGTCTTGCTGTGGAGATTGCTTTTATTATTAGTCCTATGATTTAGAAGTTTTATTGAAACACAGTTCTATTCCCGGGCCCAGCTTAAAACCCGCTGAGGCTGTGTGAGGGCAGCCCACCCGTGAACCACGTGGGTTTGAACAGCCCGCCCACTTATCGCGGCTCCGTTTCAGTAAATAAACACAGCTGGCCCACCGCACCCTGGGCTTTGTTTGCATCTGCAGTGTCAACCAACTACGGACGGAAAACAGTATTTTTCACGTTCCCGACCGCTGACTCCCAACCAGGGATCGAAAGTGCTGTTCTCCAGCTGCAATTGGTGGAAGCTGGGTATTCGAAGCATCGAGGGTAGAGTCCAAATTTAAACACGGATTTCTGAGAGCACGGGGGTGAGGGGCCCTAACCCCGTGTCGTTCAAGAGCCAGCTGTGCCTCCTTGACTCGGGATGCTGCAACAAAGCACCCCGGGCTGGCGGCGTAAACAGCAGACATTTATTTACTTGCAGTCCTGGAGGCTGAAGTGTGAGATTAAGGTGGAGGCCAACGTGGTTTTGGGTGAGGCCTCTCCGTCTGGCAGGTAGATGGCCGCGTCTCTGTCCTCACGTGGCCTTTCCTCAGGGAGGGCCAGTCATTGGCTTCTGAGGACGAAAAGAGGCAGCCACCTGTGCGCACTGCCCGGTAGGTCCCCCCAGGGCATTTCGGTGCCTGGAAGGGAGTCTCAGAAGCAGCCCCTCACATTCTGTTGCTTCTTCTTACTCCAAGGGCCTGACAGTGAAGCGCCCCTGGCTTCTGTGGCCGTAGTAGGAATGCGGCAGTCTGTAAGCAGCTGGCTGGAAGAGCTCCCATGAAGGATGAAGCGAGCCCTGGGCACAAAACTGTCAGAGGGATGTTTGGGACCATCCTTTCCGCTTTTCCAAACGCAAACTATTAAACTGTATCTATTGGAGAAGCCCCCCTTTGGACCCCTGCAAACAGCTAGCGAAACGGCATGCTGGAAAGTCGGGCAGAAGCCTTTGGCCCCACTCAGAATGTGGGCGGGACCTCTCCAAGGTGCCGGAAACCACTTCGGTCTAGAGATGGAGGTCAGGCACAGGAGGGGTCTTTGGCACTCGGGACAGCTGGCGATTCGAGACAGATGCACCATCACGGCGTCGCTAAGGACCCCACTAGACCATGCTGGGTGGAGACAAGGCCACAAGTCACTGTCTGGAAGGAGGGAAAACCACAGGTGAAATCCAGCGGCTACAGCTGCAGTTGTATGGACTGGTGCGCCCGGCCCCCTGCTGGAGTCTCCAGCCACCGCCCACCGGGTCAGATAGAGCCGGCGCGCTGGCTGCCAGGACTTCCTCCGAGGTAAGGAGCCGTCTTGCATGTTTTTGGATTGCTTCGTGCCTCGTTTCTTTTAAAAGTGGTATTGCTCTCGTAAAGACATCTTTTTCATGTGTTCCTTGTCCCCGTATTCTGTCCCCTAATTGGTGGTGTGGGTGCGCTGGAAGGAAGCGGAGACAGAAGCGCGTAGTGTGACAGGGCAGGTGCCAGCCCGTCGGCCTGAGGTTGCATCCTGGCCTTTCCCGTCCTGGCTCTGGGACTCTGGGCGAGTGACTTGATCGCCGTGCCCGAGTGCCCACATCTGCAGGGCAGGGGGGATGTTACATTGTAACACGTCAGAGAGCCCTTGGCACAGTGCCAGGCGCCTAGTAAAAGTCAGCGACAGTTGTTATTCTTCTGACCTGGTATATAGCGACGTTGCTAACCTCTGTTGTATGCAGATCCTCTTAGATGCTCTGTGGTCAAGCATATTGTCCGCAGATCGGGGAGATATATTTTCTTTTCAATTCTTAGGCCTCGTTTCATTTTCGGGTTTTTTTTTCTAGTGGCTAGACCAGCACTATCCGATGGAACGGTTCTGTCACTGAGTGGTCCAGCATGATAGCCACACTGGGCTGTTGAGGACTTGAAATACAGCTTGTGAGACCCAGGAACTGAATCTTTAATGATACTTACACTTGAACACCCACCTGTGCCTAGTGGCAGCCAGACTGAAGAGCTCAAGGCCAGGCCCTCTGTTCCAGATGCATTGCCCTGGCCCTGACGTTTCACCACTAAGTCTGGCTTTGGCTGTGAACTTGGGTGGATGCCCTTTACCCCTCGGGGCTGAGCATTTCCCGGTGAATTATCACGTGTGTCCATGCGTTTCTGCATCTCTTCCAAGGACGGCCTGGTTCTTCTCGTTTACTTTTTCGACGTGTTGAATTACGCAGATAGATGTTTTTCTGATGTTAAACCACTCTCGTATTTCTGGGATAAATCCTTTTGGGTTGGGATGCGTTTTTAAAACACACTGCTGTATTTGATTTGATAACACGTTTATGGTTCTTGCATCTGTGGTCATAAATGATGTTAGTCCCAAACTTTCCAGTCCGGTCCTTGTCTGGGTGTAAACATTGCTACTTTTCCTATTCCCTGAAAGGGTGCTTCAGAAAGGGAGGGGCTTCTTTGTTCTGAAAGTTGGAGAAAATTCTCCCTGGATCCGTCTGAGCAGGCTGCGGTGGACAGCAGGACAGGTGTTTTAAAAATTTTCCAATTCAATTCCCTGGTTATTTTTCTTCTTGAGTTATTTTTGTTTGTGGATGCGTTTTTTTCTGTACACGGCGCCGTTCCCTCAGCGCTTCCTTTCGCTGGTAAGGACGGGCTCCTGGGGGCGCACCCCTCGGGATGATCAGCCCTGACCTTCGTTGCGTGTCTGTGGATCCCAGACACTGTCACAATTTCCGGACACCTCGGGGAATGGCCTAACGCGCCGCGACTTGATTCCAAAGAAAACGCAGGACGGTCGCGTGAGGAAGCGAGGGCTGGGTGGTGGGTTCTCTCCCTTCGGGTCCCCGCGCTCCCACCTCTTCTTTCTAAAGAGTCAGTCTAGGTTCCTGGATTGGAAGCCGGCGTGGGTGCCCGGCCTCCTCCGGCAGGGGGAGCTGTCGCGGGTCTGGAAGTCCGGGTCCAGGCGCCCCAGAGCGTGCCCGCCCTCGGGCTCCAGAGCAGCCCCAGGAGTCTCTGCGCAGACTGCAGACCTACGTCCCGGGCTGCCCCGGGACCGCGGCGACCTCGCGCGGGAGTCGGGAGCCCTCGGCTGCACGCACGTGGTTTGGTCCCCGCAGCCCTGGCCCACGTGGAATCTCGCGCGCCGACCCTCGTGCACCCTGGGCTCCCTCAAATGTACGAACCTAGCAGTTCTGGAGGTGCAGGCGGCCTAAGTCCCGTGGTGGAGCTTGGTGCCAGTGCCTGGCTCTCAGGGGCGGCTTCGGGGAGATCTGGGCCCCCGCGCCTTGCGCCCCCGGATTGCAAATGCCGCCCCCTGCAAGAAAACAGGGGCGGGTGGCTGGCTCTGGGGAAGGGATCTTTCTGCGGGTCGGAACTGGGCCGCGCGCAGCGCTAGAGCAGCTGTCTAAGAGGACCCGTGCGAAGGTGCAGAGTAGGTCCCGCCGCCACCGAGCGGACCCGGCGGCACCCGGAGGAAGAGAGGCGCCTGGGCTGGATGCGCAGCCCCTCTTCCCCGGCTGCCGCCTGCCGCCTGCTCGGCCGCCACCAGGGGGCGATGCGCCCTTGTCCTGCGTCCAGGGCGCCGTGGTCTGGGGTGCGCATCCCTCCTCCGGATGAGAAGGGGCCCCGGGGACCCCGGCCTTCGGACTCACGCTGCCAGGCTGCCTGATGGTGAGGGTTCTCTGACCCTCCAGGAATGTCGGAGGAGGGCGCCCACGCCGGTGGGCATTAGGCCACCCTCAGGTCCCCGGTGGCGGTGGGCTCACAATCGTTGCCAGATTCCCGGCGGGGTTGTGACGTCCAGGAAGAACGCGATGAACTGCCGCGTTTGGAACACTCTGGGAGCTCGGGACCCAGCGGCCTCGGAGCCGTGAGTGGTGTGCTGAAGGCGAAGTCCCCAGCTCTGAGAGCGGGGCCGGGAGAGAGAGCAGAAAGCCCACTGTGAGGTACCTTCCCTGCCAGGCGCTGGTCAGTAACGAATGACAGCTGGCGCAGCCGGCCTACCCACTGGTGGAGCAGCCGGAGCTCCGGCATCACCCCCGCGAGTTTACAGGGTAACCCCACGAGGCTGGAACTCAGCCGATCCCCACCCCAGCTGGTGGCTGCAGAGGGGTAGGGGGGTGTGCAGGGGCCTTTGGACAACGAGGGGTGCCTGCTCTCCATTTCGGAAACCTGATGTGGCCAAAGACGGCTGGACTGTGTTCACTCTTCTGGAGAAGAATTCCGTTTAATTTGTCCCGTTGTAACTTCGAGAAGAGTGGTTTCCCCTCTTTGGTGCGAGAGTCTCCGGGGGAAAATTTGATCTCCACACCCAGGCCACACTCCGGACTGGTCAAATCAAAATGTCTGGGATGCAAACCCAGGTGCCAGCGTTTTCCACAGCCCCGCAGGTGATTCCAAGGTGCGGCCATTCCCTGAAGTTTCCCCGAAACCCCAGCAGGCGTTTCACAGTGCAAAGCACCTACAGCCCCCAACCCGGGTGGAGGCCTGTGGGCTGGCACCCCCCGGTGTTTCTGCAGGGGCCGCGTGCTCACCTGGCTGAGTCGGGGGAGGCAAGTTCTGCTTGCCCCAGGCAGTAATTTTGCAGGTTTGCTTCATAAAAAAGAATACAGGTGTGTCGGGGCATTTCAGCGTGGAGGTCAGCTGGCCTCCGTCACACGGAGGAGGTAGAGCCTGGGCCTGGTCCCTGGAGCAGTCTCCTCTGGCGACCCGTCTCCTCTGGCGACCAGTCCCTTTGGTTATCCTTGAGCTTTAAGAAAATTCACGCTTGTCATCCTGCAAACCAAAAGGTTGCCAGTTCGATTCCCAGTCTGGGCACATGCCTGGGTTTGCAGGCCAGGACCCCAGTTGGGGGCGTGTGAGAGGCAACCGATCGATGTATCTCTAACATATCAATGTTTCTCTCCCTCTCTTTCTCCCTCCCTTCCCCTCTCTATAAATAAATAAATAAAATCTTAAAAAAGAAAAAAAAGAAAAAAATTCACACCCAAAATGTAAACTGTGTTTTCCTGTAGCGTGGGGCTGAAAAGAGAGTCCGAGGTGGCCAGGAGAAGGGGCAGCAGCCGTGTTTGGGCTGACGTGGTGGCTGGGCACAGCAGGCGGGGGTCAGCATGGTGCGGGCAGTATGACCGCAGCAGGGCCGGGAAGCAGCAGAAACACAGTGGTGACCCAGAGTGACTCAGAACCCTGTGGACCCCCGAACCCCCAGAGCTGTCCGAGGCGCCAGAGCCCGTGGAAGCGAGGCTGGACGTTGAGTGAGGCAGCGGGGGAGGGGCGGACAGGCAGGGCTGTCGGACGTGGTGCCCGGGAGACCGCACCTGCACTGAGGAACAGGTAAAGCCCTCCCCGACCTGGCTCTGATCAAATACGGCAGCTCCTCCCTTAACGGTGCCCATAGGTTCCTGGAACTGCAGCGAAATGATGTATAAAGACACCAGTTTTACCGTGGGCGAGTTGAGAGAAACAAGAATGAGACGCAGTCACGAAAGGACACGAACAAATTTGAGGACCTGCTGCAGCTCAAGGGTGTGCAGCTCAGGCCCTGGTCACCTTCCCCCACATGTGTTAGTGTCCCTTTGGCCCAGGGTGTCATGCAGAGGTCTTGGTGACTGCTGCAGGGGGACGGCGTCTGAGCAGTGCCCCCTGCCCTGGTGACCCAGCTGCCTGGGGCTCAGAGGCCCGGGACGCCAGGACACTCTGGACATGACACACACCCCGTTGGGTAGTAGCGTCTTTGAGGACAAGGCCATCCAACAGGCCCACAGGGTCCCGACAGTCACGGTTTCCAGCCCTGGGTCACCATAGTGATGATTCAGGCCCCGGTTGCCATGGTGACCGTTCGGCATCCTAAACAGTTCCGTCAATCCTTCCCGTCCTTGCTACTGTCACGGGAGGTCAACATATAGATGATGTAAACGCCATCTCTATGTCGTAAATCAAGTATTTTTCCTGGTCAACAATTGTCCCGTCAAGCATTCGTGCTTTAAGGTGGCACAGTCCTGTGCTCCGTGACCGAGGAGGCCACGTACCTGTACATGTGAAGATCACAAGTCACTTGTGGGCTCCAAGGGACAGGTGACTCCCAAATGCAGGTTTCCAGGAACCTGGTGAAAGGACGCAGCTTGGTCCAAGGCCCAGAGGCAGAGGGACAAGGCCCCCCGCGTGCGCCCTCCCGGGAGAGAAAGAAGCACGAAGGTGCTGGCCGTCCCCAGGATGGGAATGACAGAGGTCGTGGGACCAGAAGGGACCATGTATGGTGTGTGAGCACTCACCTTTACACCGGGAGGGGAACTTCAGGCGGCCCGGCGAGTTCTCCTATCTGGCTCGGACAGCAAAGGGTGAAGGGGGGAGGGGGAGGCCAGAAGCCCCCAGGGCCGTGCGACATGGGAAAGAAGGCACCTCGCGCAACATAGAGAGTATTTTTCTTGAAACGATCTAGAACTTGTGGCAGCAAGGTGGAAGGGGAATTGTTAGGGACAAGTCTGGGGGTGGGGGCAGAAGGGAGGGTGTTAGGAGACCCCAGGACAGAGGTCAGTGTCCTCACCAGGGCAGTGATGAAGACGGGTTCCTGAATTCAGAATGAGCGGGGTGTGACCAGGGAGGTGCCTGGGTATGCGGCGGGCTCTGGCGGGGTTTCCCTGGAGCTGCCATGCAAACAGCCTCCCTGGTGCCCTGGACTGGGCTGCTGTGTCGACGGGGGGCTTGGGGCCCTGGATTCTTGGGTGAGAATCTCTCGGGATGCAGGGTATGGCTGGTGTTGGGTTCTGTGCTTCCGCTTCTGGTGATAATGCCGTCCCCTCTCCTTTGGGGACATGTGCTGAGCCACCGGCCAGTCCAGCACAGGATCTCACCCCCCTGGGCTGAAAGGGACTCGCCACCTCTCTGCCACAACGATCGGCTCCCAGGTGGGCGCACAACCGAGGTGGGTCACCAGCTGCCTTTCTCAGGACAGTGTCCACGAGTAAGGCCCTTCATGGGTCTGGAAAGTGGCGGCTCTCGGACTGCTAGTGGCAGAGGAGGTCTGTCCCCACTGGGGAAAATGCAAATGCAGGAAGACGCAGACGAGTGTGACAGAGGGTCTGACTCCGTCCAGGCCCAGATTTCCATCAGTTCCCGCAGCCCGGCCTCCAGCCCCAAGCCGTCCCGGGATCTTTCTGGCCGACCACCCCCATCGTTCCTTTTCTCCCTCAGCTAGCCCGAGCTGCCTCTCCGTTCTTGGCAATCCAACGATTTTTTACTAACACCCACCGCAAAGGCACGGCACGTGAGTGCGACTTCTGTGGCCGTCCCCCTGGCATGAGGGAGTGAGAGGAGCCCCAGCGCCCCACGGAGAGGCTGAGGGGCGGGTGGGTGGCAGCGTTGTCCCTTCTGCACGGATTCCGTTCGGTGAACAAAGAAGGGCCTTTTACAGGGACAGTGATAAAGAGAAGTCGGCAGATGCGTAGACTCTGTCCGCCTTTGCTCGGTTGGAGACCAAACCCCTCTGGAAAAAACAAAATGAGCCGGGAGAGCACATGGGTGCAGCACGGATAAGTGAGCACAGTACAAGGAAACATCCTCCGGAAGCCAGGATTGTTTTTTAAAAAAGGTGTTTTAATATCAGAGACTATGGAATCTTCTCTGCTTGTTTTTAAAGACAGTGAGAGTGAGAACGAGAGAGAGAGAGAGAGATTGGATTCATCTTTTTACAAAAAGCTGGGGACTGGACTATTTGGTTGCTCAGTTCAATGGCATAATTTTGCTTGTTAATGAGAGGCTTGCTTCACTGTAATGCTGTAACACCAGACTCTGGGCTGTCTTCACAAAACGCTTGTATCGCAAAGGTGTTAAAAGCACCTTTAAAAATAGCTTTCCCTCAAGGGAGGCACGTGCCTCATTCCCACTTGGTCCCAAGCAAGAAACATGAGATTTTTTCCCCCCACAGGGCACCCACAGAATGCCGTCCCCAAAACATAATATGGTCTGAAACTTCGAAACATACAGAGAAACTCATCACTTCTAAATAAAGGACTCCTAACGCACTGACTCGATTTGTCCAAAGTCGATTTATACAAGACTTTTTTGAGAATACATCAACAATTCAACCCATACCTGAGCGCCGGCAAGTTTGCACCGGAACCGTGCCTTCTGAGGGCTGCCACTAGGTGGCGCCGCAGGCTAACGCACGCCCCTTCTCGGAGCCCGGGGGCTGCCTGGCGACCGGGACACCTCCTGCCAGCCCAGCAGAATATGTAATTTCACTTAAACGGAGTGATGAGCGTTATCAGGGTGTCTCTGCCAAGACTTTTCAGACCCTGAAATCAGCCTACTTCTTTATTTCTTGAACGTATATAGAAATGACTTTTACACTAAACAAAGGGGAACAAACAAGGTGCAGACATAAAATAATTCGTTTTTCCCCCACAATCATCTGCTCCTAATCCATCCTCAGGGTCTCACCCTTCCTTGCTTCGTGAATGGTACCTAGATTCCTACTTTCTTCTATTTACTTTGAACCCTCCCCACGTCTTATTTCTGTAATTAGAACAGTGGTTCTTTTATAAGGATCCAACTTGGAACCATATGGAAAGGTAGGGCTCCTTACGCTCCCCGCTCTGGGGCTGCCTTTAGTCTACAGGTTTGCATTAGGGAGAAATGCATGGGCCTTCTGGATTTTCCCCCTTCGCCTTTCCACTCCTTCACTCAATAGCTCACTCCTCGCGGGCCTCCAGGGCTGCTGTGTGGGGTTCCAGTGCAGAGGGGGGGGACGGCCAGGGGGCAAGGGAGGCCCTTCTTGACTGGCACCAACGTAAAATGGCCTTCCGCCAAACACGGATGTGTGCCCCCTCTTTAAAACAATGTTTTGAAATCCTTACCTGAGGATATATTTCTTGATTTTAGAGAGAGAGAAAGAGAGAGAAACACTGATGTGAGAGAGAAACATCAATCAGTTGCCTCTTGCACACACCCTGACTGGGGATCGAACCTGCAACCCTTCGGTGCCCAGGATGATGCTCCAACCGACTGAGCCGCCCAGCCGGGGCGCATGTGCCCTTTCGGAAAACATGCCAGGTGCTACCACATCGCCCGGCTTTCCTACGCCTCGCCTTCCCCTGAAAGTTCGGCGGTCTGGGCAGAGCAGCACAATGGAATTTACCCGGTGGGCAGCTTCTAAAACTCGGTGAAAACCTGCCTGATGCTCTGTCAGTCCCGTGTTTACTCATTCCCCCCACAGAACTTAAAACAACCCGGTCAGCCGAGGGGCCGTGTGTGACTTTGGGTGATTCTGCTGGGGCCATTGAATGTCGGATCACAATTAGACAGAGTTGTGTTAATGGTGACTTCTCGACAACAAACAGAGGTGAAAAATGCTTTATTGATGTTTAAAACATTACAACCCAATTCACTTTGTACATTTGACACCAAGAAAAAAAAAATCCTGGGCAAGAGACACAGACGTTTCAGCGGGGATGCCATGGCACGGCAGGAAAACACGCGGCAGGTGACTCTCAGGACGCATGTCCCCAGTCCTCCCGCCTTTGTGCCTTCTCCACCTTCCCGCGAGGGAGGTGCTCACGGGGCATGTCTAACACCTTGGCTGAGGAGGTGGCCTTTTTGTAAAGCCACAGTGAGCGAGAAGGTTTGTCCCTTTGGGCCTTCCCAGAAGAAATCGGTCCGGCCCCACCGGCAGACTCTCACGAGACACTGACGTAAATGGCTTCTCGGTCTCCCTCGGCCCCGGCCACTCTTAGTGCCACTGGCACCCCCACGGCAGACAAGATGCCAGACAGTTCGCTGCTCAGCAGGTCACCTCCAAGCCCCGGAATTCCAAATCAAGATGAACTAGGACTCTAGCTCAGACATGCTTCTTCGGGAAGGGCTCTAACATTGGAAGCACATTTATCCAGGCCTTCCCACTCCCCCCCAGCGCCGGGCCAGGCGGAGTCCCTGTCACATCAGCCCTCGAGGGACGGAGCCTGGTGGGACGGAGCAGCGTGTCCGCAGCGTCTGTCTGCAGGTGACCTGCCGTGACCATCGAGCTCACCTGTGTTTGGCTGGGCCGAGGGTCAGCCAGACCCCACTCCCTCGGGGAACCGGGGAGAACCCGACACAGTCAGTAGGCTTGGCTCCAGGTTTTGAAGAGTCAGCTGACTACAGCAAGTCACTCACCGATCCAATGGGATATTGCACGTGGAAATGGTGTGCAAACAGCAACGCACCGTGAAAACCATGCAAGTGTGAGTGTTAACTCTCTTACCACGCCTGGGCAGAGCGAAAGCTTGGCTGCCGCTGGCGGCAGCTCGGAGCTACTCTCGCCCGCGTGGATGTTCAAGCCCTAGACTTGGGGCCTCACTGACCAGCTTCTCAGGAGGCAGGAGGTAGGATTCCGGCAGAAAGAAAGGAGGCACTTGGAGCACCCGGGCCCCGCATTGGTGAACGCGGGTCTCTCCGTGTTATCAGTCAGGGTCAGACCCCTGCGAGACTCCGGCGGCCGCTGGCGCCTGAGACTGGAAGGATCCGGAGTGTGGATTTCATTTTTCTCGCCCGCCCCGCCCTGGATTCCAAGGTGGGAGTGGGTGTTGGCCAGCGGGCTGATAGTAGTGTAGCCGCTTCAGAAAACGATTCATTTTTGCCGTTTCCCCAGCGGTCTCTTTTCTTCCTATTCGCAATGGCTCAGAAGGACAAAGGGGGTGTGGGGAAATGACCTGTAATTCTCGGAGTTGGGTGGAAGGTGGTGACCACACTGCGTTGGGGTGGGAGCGTCTCGGAGGGGCCTTGGGGTGCTCCCAGCTTTCCTTTCCCTCTGCTCATTCTGCCACTGGACCCCGGGGAGCCAGTCACCACCATCGCCGCCGGGCCACTGGCCCCAAGGGAGTGGGAGGGACCTCGCCAGGACGCTGGAGGAAGTTTCCAAGCCCGAGGAGGCCTAGGGTCCCCTGTGGGGGCCACACCAGGGCCGGGATTTACTGTGGCATTTCCCAGTGCACCTGGTCCCGGGCTCTGCTGAAGTGCGTGTCACCGCGCAGGTCCCAGCCCCTGCCCCACCCCCTCCACCTCCAAGGCAGGGCCAGGGGTTCATTTGTCACAGCGGCTGAGTCACTTGTGCGGCGGGCAGCAGCGGCGGGGAAACTCTGATCCGACAGAAGGGCCTGCAGGCTGGGGGTCTAAAGACCTGATTCGGTCTGTGACTTCGCCAATGGCAGCGACGGTTCCCTCCTCCGTCTCCAAAGAAAGGCGGGGCCACCACCACACCTGTGCCGGGGCTGCTCGCAACGGCTGCCCGCGGTCCGATCAGCCGAGCCGCGTGACATCCTCGAGACTATTTCTTGGTGCTGACCGGTGCGGCTGGGGGTGTCCAGCACGGCGTGCTTTGGACTTGCATGGCGGTCCCCTCCCCAGTCCCCGTGGGCCCAGGCCTGGGCCAGGTGCAGAGCGAGGCCCCCGGGAAGGGAGGTGAGGGCCTGTCGTCTCCGAGACATTCTGTGTCGTGAGGGTGGCTCGCGACCCTCAGAGCTGCAGAACTGAGCTCGAGCAACAGAGGTCCCGGGAGCATGTTTGGTGGGATAGCTGGCAGGCACTGCCAGGTCCATGACGAGTGTCCCCAGCTTCCTAAGGAGCCTCTGCATGGTGCCGCGAAGTAGTTCCTCTACCAGGTGACGCTGCCTGCCACCTGCACCCACACCCCCTCCTTCCGCTCACCGCTTGCCGCTGACTCACTGTGACTCACAGGCAAACACAGCGGCCCCCCACTGGGCCCTCCGCCCCCCCACCAGCCTCATTCACCTCTTTCTTTTTTTAATAGTGGCTTTTCAGATCACGGGGCACGTCTTTAAATCAGGGAAGCACAAAGGCATACAGCACTAAAATATCAAAATGTACCCATTTAAATTAAAAAAAAAGAAAAACACCTTTAATTCCCTGGGCTCGTCATTCACCCACAGCCGCACTTGGTCTCCTACGCAGAGAGCCTCGCGACTCTCTCTCGGGCGTGTGCCGTGTCCCCGGTTCCACGGCAGGGCCCAGGGGACGAGCCCACACCTTCCCCCAGGTGTGTTTTGTGCCCCCGTGAGGCCTGGGAAGGAAGCTCTTCCTCTGAGGGCTCACCCCGCAGGAGAGAAGGGACAAGGGACGTGTCCAGAAAAGCTGGGGTGCCGGCGACCACCTCTGCCTTCCCTCATCCACTCAGCCTCTCCCCTGTGCGCGTACCCCGAAACGCCCGCCTTCTCTCTCGACTGAAGGCGTGTCAGCCGGAGTGGTCCTTGTCACTCTACAGGGGACGACCTGGTCCCTCCCCGCAGGTGACTTCAGGAGCCTGTCACCGTCTTTGTATTTTTGTTGTCTGTAGCTTCGTTGCCTTTGGAATCACTGGTTTCCAGGGGAAACTGTTCTCTCCCCTGTTCTCCTCGCCCACCCCCTAGTCGCACACGCCCCCAGTCTCTGCCGCTGGTGGGCGGGGCTCCTCCGTGGGGAGAAGCCCAACGTGGGGGCTGGGGAGGGAGAGACAAGGGCCCCTGCAGCGCCCCGGTGTTCTCCGAGGCGCCGCGCTCCCAGGCTGGTGACGAAGAAGCAATGCTTTTTCATCAGCTTTTCCGTCTGAACTGCGGCCCGAGCAGGCAGGCTAGACTCAGGCTCTCCGAAGCCAGAGACACCTGCAGTTCAGACACTCAGCACCAGGCAGGTGGCTTCCGTTTCCAGCCCTTGGAAGCGCCGGTGCTGGGCTGGACGGTCCTCCTGGTTCCTCCGGGACGGGCCAGCACCGCCGTGGAGTCCTCAGCCAGGCCAGTTCTCTCCCGGGCTGTGATGGCCGCTGATCCACCTGCCCCGTCTCGGTTTCCCTGCACACGGGTGACCGATTTGGAACTGCCGTGATGGGCATGGGTGGTCCCTGGAGAACAGGGGGTGGCCTCCTTCGGGTGGCCCCGGAGAAGGCCAAGGAGATGCTGGAGAAGACTCCGTGGTCAGAGGTTGCCCATGGATCCAAAGACGGAGAGCGGACCAGTGTTGGGGGCGGGGACGGTGAGGCCGAGCATCCTCCAGCGGCCGGAGCCAACCACAGCGGTGTGGGGTGAGAAGCTTTGACGAAAGCGTGTCAGAGAAAGTGGAGACTGGCAGACGCCGGCCGCTGGCCGGAGTCGGGGCGTCAGGGCCAGACAGTGAGACGCGAAGAAGTGGTTTTTCCTTGAAGACGAACGGACGTGTAAAGCACGCACCAACTTCTCACGCCTCAGCAGGAGTCCGCAGCGCGGGCCAAGCTTGGCTGAGCCGTCCTTCTGTTGGTCTGCGTGCGCCGTGTGCTGGCGAGCGGCCGGCATGGGTGGGCTGTCGGAGGGGGCCGGGGGAGACTGGGCCCCTTTCTGTCATCACGCAGCAGGAGGCCTGCCTTGTTCACCAGCAGGTAACTGACTACAGGGCTCCCGAGAGCAGCAGGGGGGGACGAGAGCCCTGTGCCCGAGGACTTCCTAAGTCTCTGGTGGGGTCCGATCACCTGGCCAAGCCCAGATCCAAGGGGTGGAGAAACAGACTGCACTTCCAGATGGGAAGGGAGGAGTGGCCATTTTTTGCAATGTATAACAACATACCAAAGCCAGAGATGTCGCTTTGGGAGGCGAAACCTATCATGTAGGCAAGAGCGGGCGCAGGAAGTTCTCCTCCCTGAAAAGCAACATCCCTCGTCTCCCAAAGCATCAGGAGCGGCCGACTGGTGAGGCCAAGCCCACGACGGTCACGTCCCCTGTGTGCTGGAACGGCAGAGGACGGCACGCGGCAAACACAGTACAAAACCGCGGGAGGACCACGGGGAGCTGGCGGGGAAAATGGCCTGCCTTCCAGATGCAATGAGAATGTAGATGCTTTTCTCTTCAAGCGGTCACCGCTTCGTCTTTTTCTCCCTCTTCCCGTTCACGTGTGTGCTTGAAGCACTTGTCACGAGGCACCCGATGACTGAGTGCCGGGGGGGGGGGGGCTCCGTGTGTGCGGCCCCAACCCGAGGACAGCCAGGTGGGGGGGAGGGGAGAGCCCTTATCGTCCAGGATGCAGGCATGTGCAGCAGAGAAACAGCAGCTCCGATCTCCGGACAGGAAAGGGCTGCCCCCGAGACAGCTTCCCCAGCGGGCACGCTCTCTTCCCTCCCGTTCCAGCCACTCGAGAGCTGCCGTTCAGAACAGCACATCGAAGTCATTCCTGTGACCATCCAGCAGGTCACTGTCGCCGAGCTCACGACAGGCCTTCTGATTCTGGAGTAACGACAGCCGATCGACTCGTGACCGGGGGTGATGGGAATGAAAGGCATGTGGAGCCGGGCGATCTCCCGCTGTCTGCAGGCAGCCTCCTGGTAGCAGCGATGAACCCTCCGCGACTCGGCGCTGCTGCGCAGCAGGTGTGTGTAGAAAGGCGTCCGGGAGGCGGAGGTGTTTTCCGGAGCTCGCGCCCTGTTGGACTTGGAGAGGCGTCCTGCCCCGGCTCAGGACACTGGGCAGGAGGAGCTCTGTGGCCGAGAAACGCCACCTGTCGTTTCCATGATGAGTTTCTCAAGCGAGTCAGCCGGGCACCGAGGTTTGGAATCAGCCTCCCTCATGCGGTTCCCCCCCACCGTCCCTGGCCAAGGCGAAGATCGGCAAACCTTCCGAGGTGGCGGCCGGAGAAGGTCCCGGGCCTGCTGGCTCTGGGATGTGTGTCTTGTCCCCGTCACCCACTTCCGATGTCTAGTCATCCAGAGAGATGTCTTAAGCAAGCATCAGACCACCAGGGACATTCTGGTCGGAAAGTCGTTCTGGAGAAGAGCAGAAAGAACCCAGCGTGAAACCACAGCTGGTTAGAGACCCAACCCAGTGCGGCGGGTGGTTCTGCGGGCGGAGTCCCCACCCTGTTCACTCCCGGCCCGGCCCAACTCCGGCATTTCACTCAGCTGGTAGCTGCCGTCCCTAAGTCCAGCTCGGTGCCGAAGCCAGGAAGCACCTGGCAGAGCCGAGTTTCGTGGACACAGAATTACGAGAGTTTACAGCATCACACCAGCTCTGGGGACGCGGCACCTCGGACCTGGCGTTCCCGGAAAGCGCCCTCCCTGCTCACGGGATGGGGGTCCCCACATCTCTCTCCTGGGAGAACAGTGAAAGACCCCAGGCTGTTCTGGAGGGATTAATCGTCCCATCAAAACCCTTTTCTGTTCCTGTTCTCTCCCGTACTCTCCATGAAAGAAAACACCCGGGTTGGAATCCGGGAACCAGGACGGCGGGAGAGGCGGGGGGACCCAGGAGGGGGCTTGGAGAGTGGGCACGGAGGCCCCTGGCAGCCCACCGTGGGCAGCTGTGGCTGTCCCCAGAGCTCGTATCTGGGGCTGAGGGATGCCGTGGGCAGCTCATGGCCTTTAGAGAGCGGGCAGCAGCGTCTGTGTAAGGCCCCTCCCACAAGAGACAGTGAACCGGGTGGGACCAGGCCTGCTTCCCACAGACGCGCGCCGGGCTGTCTCCACGCAGCCAAACGTCAGAGGAAGAAAGAAGTCCCGAGCGCTCCTTCTCCAGGAGCCGCCGCTGCTCACCTTCTCCGGGAGGCGTCCTCTTTCGGGAACTGGATGCACGTCACACACCCTCACCCCAGGGGGGGCGCACACAGGCATGCGCAGCACCTTCTGCACGCAGGCCCCCGAAGCCCACCTAAGGCCTGCGGGGGGACGCAGTAGAATCCCTGATGCTAAATGCTTCTTAAAGCGGGTCGCTGAGGATCCAACTCGCCCCCCACACAGCAACGCCTGCCTCTTCCTGCTCTCCAGGCCCGGCAGCGCCGCACTCACGTCACGCGTCCCAGGTACAGGGAGCTGGGGAGCCAGCCTGGCACCCGCGTTGCCGGAAGCAGGCCGCCCGGCTCCTCCGCGGGCCCCTCCAGCGTCTGGGGGCCGCCTGCTCTGCTCCCCTCATCTCACCCAGCCCCTGGACGTGACCTGGTCAGGGGGCGCGCGGCCTCACCTGCTTCTTGGCGGGCTCCTTCTTCCGCCTCTTCTCCGAGGTGCCGTGGCCGGACAGGTCGCGGCCGCGGTGGGACGGCGCCCGGCTCAGCTCCAGCTCGCTGTAGGGCGGCAGCGTGTCGTCGGGGGCGTCCTCGTCGTCGCTGTGCGGGGTGCGCGCCCGGTAGGTGCCGGGCGGCGACCAGGCGTAGTAGGGGACGGCGCGCCGGGCGGGCGTCTCCAGGCTGCCCCCGCGTCCCGGGTGCTCGCAGGCGGCCGGCAGGCTCACCAGCCGCGGCAGCGGGGCGTCCTCGGGGGCCCAGGCGCGCTCTGCGTCGGCGGGGGCCTCGCGGCTGCGGCTCCGCGCCCCGAAGTACCTCTCCGGCGAGTAGTCCTCGGGCGGGCCGTCCCCGAAGAGACCTCCACGCGCCCGTGACTCCGCGCGCTCGAAGCGGCTCCCGGGCCGGGCGTCCAGGCTGCCGTCCGCGCGGCGGGACCGTGCGCCGTAGGAGTCGGCGAGGGCGGCCAGCTCGTCCATGGACACGGCCGGCACGCCCGTGGCGAAGCTCTTCCGCGACAGCATCTCGGACTTGGAGCGCTGCTGGCTGCGGGCCGGGGACACGGGTCAGGCGGCGCGAAGGCGGGGGACAAGCACCTGCCTGGGCCAGAGCCCTGGTCTGCGCCCGCCCCCACCTCTCACGGGCAGCGTCTCCCACAGTGACGGGGATGCAACCGGCTGCCTGATGGGTATTAAACATCTGGATGGAAGGGACGAAAGGGTTTTGTGCTCCCTATGGCGGGGACTCCTAACCATCATCTGTGACCTCTGGTGGGCAGCCCCGGGTCACTGCTCACACCCTCAGGCCCCCACGGGAGGCGTGGCTTGCAAGTCCCACAGCTGTGGCCAAGGAGCCCCCGGGTCACTGAGTGATGTTCAGACAGGCCTCTTCCTCCCTCCCCGCTGACTGCCAGGCTACCTCTTGGGCACAGGCCAGAGGACCCCCCACAGGGGAGGGTGTGAGCGAAAGGCAGAGGCCAGGGGAGTGCGCAGGCGCTGCCTGCTGGGAAGTGGCCCCTTGTCTTGGTCTCCCACAGTCACCGGTTCTATGGCCCTGGGTGAGCTCCTTCGCCTCCCTGTAAGCTTCAGGGTCCCC